>CAJINV010000001.1:11110964-11166162 GCA_905178155.1 Amoebophrya sp. A120
GGACGCGGACATGTCGCGTCCAAGAGCCAGGACGCGGACATGTCGCGTCCAAGAGCCAGGACCGGACGCGGACATGTCGCGTCCAAGAGCCAGGACGCGGACGTGTCGCGTCCAAGAGCCAGGACGCGGACGTGTGGCGTCCAAGGAAAAGCCAGGACGCGGACATGTGGCGTCCAAGGAAAAGCCAGGACGCGGACATGTCGCGTCCAAGAGCCAGGACGCGGACATGTCGCGTCCAAGAGCCAGGACGCGGACACGTCGCGTCCAAGAGCCAGGACGCGGACACGTCGCGTCCAAGAGCCAGGACGCGGACACGTCGCGTCCAAGAGCCAGGACGCGGACACGTCGCGTCCAAGAGCCAGGACGCGGACACGTCGCGTCCAAGAGCCAGGACGCGGACACGTCGCGTCCAAGAGCCAGGACGCGGACACGTCGCGTCCAAGAGCCAGGACGCGGACACGTCGCGTCCAAGAGCCAGGACGCGGACACGTCGCGTCCAAGAGCCAGGACGCGGACACGTCGCGTCCAAGAGCCAGGACGCGGACACGTCGCGTCCAAGAGCCAGGACGCGGACACGTCGCGTCCAAGAGCCAGGACGCGGACACGTCGCGTCCAAGAGCCAGGACGCGGACACGTCGCGTCCAAGAGCCAGGACGCGGACACGTCGCGTCCAAGAGCCAGGACGCGGACACGTCGCGTCCAAGAGCCAGGACGCGGACACGTCGCGTCCAAGAGCCAGGACGCGGACACGTCGCGTCCAAGAGCCAGGACGCGGACACGTCGCGTCCAAGAGCCAGGACGCGGACACGTCGCGTCCAAGAGCCAGGACGCGGACATGTCGCGTCCAAGAGCCAGGACGCGGACATGTCGCGTCCAAGAGCCAGGACGCGGACACGTCGCGTCCAAGAGCCAGGACGCGGACACGTCGCGTCCAAGGAAGAGCCAGGACACGGACACGTCGCGTCCGAGAACCAGGACGCGGACAGGTCGCATCCAAGGAAGAGCCAGGACGCGGACAGGTCGCGTCCAAGGAAGAGCCAGGACGCATCCAAGGAAGAGCCAGGACGCGGACAGGTCGCGTCCAAGGAAGAGCCAGGACGCGGACATGTCGCGTCCTGGCTCTTCCTTGGACGCGACACGTCGTCGGGCCGGTTCCACGTCGTGGCCAAGCCTGCCCGTGCCAGATCATGGCCAAGCCGGTGCCGGATCCATCATGGCCAAACCTGCCCGTGCCAGATCATGGCCAAGCCGGTGCCGGATCCATCATGGCCAAGCCTGCCAGCCGGCGCCAGATCTTGGCCAAGCCTATGCCAGGCCGTGGCCAAGCCGGTGCCAGATCCTGGCGAAGCCTGCCGGTGCCAGGTTGTGCCCAGGCCGGTCGGTGCCAGACCATGGCCAAGCCAAGCCTGCCGATGCCAGATCATGGCCAGGCCTAGCCGGCCGGTGCCAGATCGGAGCCAAGCCTGCCAGCCGGTGCCCGGCAGATGGAAGGATCATGGCCAAACCGGTGCCAGATCATGGACGAGCCCGCGCCACCCAGCTCATGGCTTGGCTAAGCCGACGCCAGGTCGTCCGTGCCCAAGGATGCCTGCCGGTGTGTGCCAGATCATGGCCCGGACCGCTGGCGCCAGGTCGTGGCCGAACCGCTGCAAAATCATGGCCAAGCAAGCCTGCCAGCCGGTGCCCGGCCATGGCCAAACCGGTGCCAGATCATGGCCGCGCCTGCGAGCGTCGGGCTGCCAACCTGCCCGCCGGTGCCAGATCATGGCCAGGCCGGTTCCGGGTGGTGCTGGTGGCCAGACCGGTGCCGGATCATGGCCAACCCGTTGCCAGATCATGGCCAAGCCGGTGCCAGATCATCGCCAAGCCGGTGCCAGGCAGGCCGTGTCCAAGCGAGCCGGCGCCACATCATGGCCAAGCCGGTGCCAAATCATGGCCACGCCGGTGCCAGATCATGGCCAAGCCGGTGCCAGGTCGTGGCCAAGCCGGTTCCGGGTCGCGGCCAAGGCGGTGCCAGGCAGATGATGGCCAAGCCGGCGCCAGAGGGATCATGGCCAAGCCGGCCCCGGGTCGTGGCCAGGCCTGCTTGCTCCAAGTCGTCCGCGGCCGCGCCCGCCGGTGCCAGATCATGGCCAAGCCGGTGCCAGGTCGTGGCTAAGCCGGTGCCGGATCATGGTCAAGCCGGTGCCAGGTCATCACCGAGCCGGTGCCAGATCATGGCCCGGCCGGTTCCAGATCATGGCCAAGCCCGCCGGTGCCAGGCAGGTCGTGGCCAGGCCGGTCGATGCCAGATCACAGCCAGGCCGGTGCTCGCTCATGCCCAAGCCGGTGCCAAGCCAAGCTGGTTCCGGGTCGTGGCCAAGCCAAGCTGGTTCCGGGTCTTGGCCAAGCCAAGCTGGTTCCGGGTCGTGGCCAAGCCGAAGCCGGTTCTAAATCATGGGGAGGCCAGCCAGCAAGCCGGTGCCAGATCATGGCAAAGCCGAGCCCTTGCGCCAGATCATGGCCAAGCCGGTGCCAGATGGATCACGGCCAAGCCCGCCTGCCGGTGCAAGGGCATCGCCAAGCCGGTGCGAGATCAAGGCCATGCCTGCCAGTGCCAGGTCGCGGCCATGCCGGTGCCAAAACATGGCCGCGCCGGTGCCAGATCATGGCCGTGCCGGTGCCCGATCATGCCCAAACCGGTGCCGGACCCTGGCCACGCCGGTGCCAGGCCCTGGCTAAGCCGATACCAGACCCTGGCCAAGCCGGTGCCCGACCATGCCCGCCCCCCGCCGCCAGATGGATCGCGGCCCCGCCGGTGCCAGCATGCAAGATGGCGGCAAGGGCCAACCTGCCAGCCGCGCCGGTGCCGGATCGTGGCCAAGCCGTTCTGGCGCTTTGAAAATCGCAGGCAGATGGGCCTGCCTGTGCTGAAGCGCCGACGACGATTTTCCACAGAAAGACGCTGAGTGCTACCATTCATCTAGCGGAATACTATTAAGTCTGCAGGTTACTGGACACGGGAAGCGGGATAAGGCTAGTTCACTCTGAGCATTGCGTGTGGCGTTTTTCTTTTTGTATCATTATTTCGACTTTCAGTTTACAATTGCATACTTCTTGCACTGCGTTACCGCTTGCCACCTGTTTTATCAATGGTCTAAAGACGAGAAACAAGAACAACAATGAATTTGGTCGACTGGGTCGGTATGGTTCGTAAGCCTGCAACACTGAGAGTTCCTCTTTGCTGTGATGCGTTACGGTTTTTTTCTCCTTCCATAACGCCGTTTGGGAACCACGAAGGAGAACCAATTAGGCCACTAGAAACGACACTGCTTGAAAACAGTCGGCGGCAGATAGAGGGACACGAAAAGCAGATGAGCGCCAGCCCCTTCGGGCCACGCGGACCGGAAGTATTGTCGCAAAGTCTCCTGGTGAACAGGGACGTCGGTGGAGGCACGGAAGGTTTGTTCTCGCACTCATCGTTTTCTCCGTCTGCGACGCCCCCGGAAATACCAACGTCTGAGGAGGAATTGCTAGCGAAGTGGATGAATGACCAGGACGGCCGCGCGAAGGAACCGTTGATGCAGGAACAGGCAGCAGCCACGTCGCGCAAGGACGAGGACTCGATAGAACCACCAAGCGGAGAGCTTTCACCCTGGCAGTTGCAGCAGGAGGTGTCTGTTCCGGCTCTGGAATCCGTCCCGTCCGCAAGGGGTGTGGTGGATGCAAGAGCAATTGCAACGTCGTTGCCGTCGTCCACGTCATCATCAAGCACAACCAGACTAAGCAATCCGGTATTAGACGAGACCGAAATAGGCCGAGGCCGCGCGCCTGGTGGCGACATCAAAGGGTCAATACAACTTGCTGGCTCAGCCTCAACATCTTCGGCACTACAAGACCCACCGAGAAGTGCGTCTGAGTCCTCCGCATACAGCCCCTTTCAGCCCGCCACGGACACAGGAAGGCAAGCCGGTGCCGGTCCTCTAGGCAGTTTCTCCCCTGCGCACCAAGTTTTGGCCGAACAAAGTGCAATGTTGCCGCCAACGGGAACAACTTCCACCGCTGATACATCAAGTACTTCTTCTAGCATAGTTTCGTCTCCCGATCCACCGCCACTTCGACAAGAGCCAAACGAAAACAAGCCGCCAACTGGGATTGTGGAGGAAAATACATTTCGCTTCCTCGACATGCTATGGCGTTCTCAAACGTTACACTTACACTTACGGCCTCATCTGTTACATGAATTTGTGACGCACGAAAAAGAATATTAGCAAATGCGAAAGCAAAGGGGGGGCGTCTTGCATAAGAAATTTGGCCATGCGAAGAAGCTTGATCGTGTGAAGTATGCTAGTGATTCTGTATGACCAACCATGTCACAGCTGATGGCGTTGTAACGCTTAGGAATCCCATACACGATCGGTTTTGGCGGCAGCTCCGACAAGAGGGGGTCGGGAACGAGCGAAGGCGGCTCGGGCTCTTCTCCCGGCAGGCTACAGCGCTTACTGGAGGAGACCAGTGCTGCCAAGCAGGATTGATGTGGTCGCGCATTTGCTGAGGGCTGAGCCTGCACTTGTTGTCGCTTCATTCTTCAGGTCCGTGACCTCTGCTCCATTATCGTTTCGTATTTTCGTGCCATCAAGAATATCCTGTACAATTGCATCAGTTTCGCTTTCACTTTCTATTTCAGAGATGAACAACTGTCTGAAAAATGACAAACTATCACAATGTAGTATTACTTTCTGAGGTTCATTCTGATTGCAAACAAACAAGTGCTACCCTACAAACGGAGACGCTTTATTTCGCTTTGCTAGAAGGGTACTTCGACAAAAGGAGGGCGCAAATGCTTGAAGAGATTTGACAAGAGGAAAAGCGTTGTTGTGTACAGCGCGCTTTTGCCGTTACGCTTTCTCATCGCGCTTGATGTTCCTCGCCTGTGTAGACTGCTTGTGGACCACTGCGTGACGACGTCCAGAGAGGAGAACTACTCCGAAGCACGAGGATCAAGATCATGATCAAGCGAAAAGAGTAGCATCAGCAACGGGGACGCAATGTACAGCCAGGCAAAAGACAAAGGCTTGAGTAAGTGTCATTTTTGTCAAAATATCTGCTGCTGGGTGACTTCAACGCCCGCCTACCACTAAACACTGACAACACGGGAAAATGGGGCCGGGAAGCAGTTCCCAACCAAAACACGCACCTGCTGGAGGCCTTCCTCCGCGAAAACCAGTGCTGCAGCCTGGCCTCGTATTTCCGGCACAGTCACCGCGCCTACGCGACCTGGCGCCACCCCGGGCACCAAACGCTGGGGCATCGCGCTTACCACCAGATCGACCATGCCATCGCGCCTCACACCTTCAGACCCGCGGTAAAGGACTGCAAGGCGATGGACGTGGCGGAACAAGCAAAATACGACCACCGCCTGGTGGTCGTGAAAGTCAGCCAGCGCGACCTCCAGTGGTTCGGGAAGAGAAAAAAGCAAAAACCAGCGCCCCGCCCACCCAAGGGCAAGGCCACCGCAGCCACTGCAGATGAACAACTCGCCTACAACTCCGCCTTCGAAAAAGAACTAGTCAAGGGCGAGTCACTGCAGAACAGCATGCGGGAAGCCGGCGCGCAAGTCTTCGGCAAAAACAAAAAGGAACGCAAGCCATGGATCTCGCCGGAGTTCCTGGACCTATGGCAAGAACGATGCCGGCTTCTTGCAGCAGGAGAAAAAGCAGAAGCGAAAATCATCTTGAAACAGATGAAATGGGTGGAGCGCAAGGACCGCAGCGCCTTCGCGGAGCGAGTCTGCGAGGACGCGGAAAACTTTTTTGAACAACGGGGGCAGTCGCCAGCCATCGCGGAAATCGCGAAGCTTGGAGGGAAAAAGAAGCAGCCAACAGGCCCGGCCTTCAGCGAGCCGCTAACGCACAGCGGCAAGACGGAATTCATGGCGGAGGGGAAGGCAGAACTGCGTCGGCAGTTCTATGCCGATGCTTTCACCCGCCCAGAACCAGAGCTGTTGCCGGCGCTACCAAAAAATCCTCCTTCACAGCCAAAAAACAACGCAACAAAAAGCCAGGCGCTTCATCGCATTTCGGAAAAAGTCGACGACGAAATGATCAAAAGCGCGATAAAGCGGCTGCAGTTCGGAAAAGCGGGCGGGGAGGATCAACTAGTAAAAGAGCACTACGACCTCCTGGACGAAAAAAACAAAAAGTTGGCGCGGGACAAGGTGCGGCAGTATTGGGAAACCAAAACGCTAGATCCGGGCGAGGTGGACTCGCTGATAACGGTACTGCCGAAACCGGGCAAGGACCACGGCGAGGCGGCGGGGTGGCGCCCGATAGCCTTGCTGAACTTCTTGTCAAAAGTGTATGCGTCGCTACTGTATCTGAAGATTGCGGGCCCGATCGGCGACATCATGTCGGAGAATCAGGCTGGTTTCAGAAGTTACAGGCGGGCGATCGACAACACTTTGGCCCTGCGCATTGCAGTACAAAACCACAAAAAAGCCGGCAAGGAGTTGCGTGGTCTGTTCGTCGACCTCGAGCAGGCCTCTGACACAATTCCGCGCAAGCTGATAGCCGAAGCAATGCAGCACTACAAAATGCCCCAGCACACGCAGGACAGGTTTTGGGCCTTGTACAACGGCCACAGCTTCGCAGTAAAAAGGGACGGGGCAACAAGCAGCAAAACAGAAACAAAAACCGGCACCAAGCAGGGCTGCCTCCTGTCCCCGATTATTTTCAACTTGTGCTTCCAGTATGTACTAGAAAGAGTAGACCTAGGAGAGGGATTGAGCTTCATCTGCGGGGGGCTCTTGAACAGCAAAGAACAGCTCTTCACCATGCAGCTAGACCATCTGCTGTATGCGGATGACTTAGGAGTATTCTCGCAATCACTCGAAAGCCTGAAAGCAACCACCCAAGTCCTTTGCGAGAAATTTGCCGCCTTCGGCCTGCGGGTGAATTTCAAAAAGACCAAGTTCATGAGCTTCAACGCCCCAAACCAAGAAGCCCAGTGCATAGAAATAAACGGCAGCAAAATAGAGCGGGTTTCAGAATTCTCCTACCTAGGATCCATCATCACAGAAGAAGGAACAGATGAGAAAGATATTGAGAACAGGATAAAGCTCGCTCAAAAGAAGTCCGGAGAACTAACCAAAGTCTTCAACAGCCGGACCCTCTCGCCAGCGTTGAAAGTGCGAATTCTCAACGCCTTCGTATACCCGGTCCTGGCCTGGGGCTGCGAAACGTGGACGCTTCGGCAGAGCGACGAGCAAGCACTAGACACCTGGTGGAACAAAAAGCTGCGCCACTGCTTGGGGGTGACAAAATTCGACCACATCGAAACCACCGCCATCCGCCAAAAGCTAGGCGAGCGCGCTCTTTCACACAAAATCCGCGAGCGAAGGCTGCGCTACTTCGGCCATGTCGTGCGGTACCCGAAGAACCGCTGGGCGCGGATAATGCTCACAGCAACAGTCCCGAAAGCACGACACGGCCAGAGCGCAACAAAAGCCTGGATCTCCGAAATCAACCGAGAACTGATCAAAAGACGATCCACACCAGCGGACTGCTTAAGCAAAGAGCTTTGGAGACAAATAGTATCTGGGAACAGCTATGGCACAGTAAAGCAAACAGCATCAACTTCTTCTTCTACATCTTCCTTCACCAACAGCAACAGCATTGGAAATAGTCTCCCAATCCAGGCGATCATGAGACTGAGAGGTCGAAAAAGGGAATTCTAAGGCGATAACGTCGAACAGAATACATTCATCAAGTGTCATTTTTGTTTTTGTATACCTCCAGAAGAGTACGTAAGGCGGAACATTTTAAAAATTGCGTTGAGTGTGAGATGACGAAGGCAGGTGTACACACGTGCACTCCTGTTCCAATGCGCCACGCGGAGACGCGATGACGTGCCGGACCTAGACGACGCTTTTTTTGCATGCGCTCCAGAGAAGATCTCCAGAACGAGACGCTGTGAAGCTAAAGTTTGAAATGTCGTAGTCAAATCAAGCACGATGACGAGCTATAGGATAAGAAACCAATAGAAGCAGCGGAGAATATGCAAGAGACGCACAAGAAGCAATAGCAATACACAGGAAGGATAATGACTTTGTCCCTCAGCGCGTCTCCGCGCATTAATTCCCGCATGAAGCGTAGTGCGCTGCTCGTGCAACTAGCTTCACGCCGGGCGGTTATTTCAGTTGCGGCGTACGACTACCAAAACGCCACCGACCTGGGCGACGGCATTCGCGAGTTCACGGTGAACCACGAAGGGGTAGATTTGAAAGTCCAGGAGTTGGTCCAACAGCCGTCGTTTCTTGTTGAGCGTCAATCGGACTTCCACGACGCACAAGGAGATTCCTTAACCAAACAAGCATGCGAGACGCTCTTTAACGAAGAGAATGAGCTAGCTGTACGACAAGCTTTCGAAAATCTCCAAAATCTTCACACTAAGGCGAAAAAACACACGAAGGCTTCACATAAGCACATGAAAGAGTACAACCATCACCATTCACACGCCATAGTGTCGCTTCTCGGCTTGTCGTCGGGCGCTCAGGCGGAGCGCGGATTCGCGGAGCGCGGATTCGCGAAGCGCAGCACGCGCGAGCACCAAGGCAGAGGCAGGAGGCACGGGAAGATGATGAAGGAGAAACTTCACGAATTGATCGCGCACGTGACGGAAAACTTTGAACACGGTTTTGAAGTGGCTCTGGAGGAAATGACGGAAATTGCGAGTATGTTTAAACAACGGACACAAGCTGCAGCCGCTTCGCTCTTCAATAAAGAACACGTACCAAACGACGCCAAACAATTGCTTTCGCAATTCATCACAACGTTTTCTGACAACTTGAATGAACTGAAGCGAAGCGCGGATAGCACCTTCAATTCGAAAGTGGCTGAAGGCGCGAGGCACTTGACCCACACGACAATGCATTTGGTGCACACCCACTTGACTGATGCTCTTATCGGTCTGAAGAACGGGGTCGAGGCTAAAGCGGTGAGCGCGGTCTTCAGCCACGTGCCCTCGTTTGTAACCAACAAGATCCTCGACGCGGTGGAAAAGGGTACCGGCGCCGAAGAAAAGTTGATACAGGTGTGTCAATTTTTGGAAAATCTCAGCGAAGTGGCCATTCGCAAGACCGTGGACCTGACCGTCCAAATTGGCGCTACATTGCAGACCGTGATATTCGGGGTGTTTCACTCAATGGACGACAGCACGCACGGCATCACCCCGGAAGCCAAGCACCAGGGCCTTGTAGAATCTCTTGAGGGCGCAATCGAGAAGCGCAACCACGCCTTTCGGCGCACGAGATCTGGGGAGCTCTCTGGGAGTTCGTACCTGCAGGACCTCGAGGAGCGGCTGTTGCCGCCGCCCCCCCCCCCCTCCTCACCCACCAATGCCCTCGGACCTCATAGCAACCGGGGTGGCGACGTGCTTCCGGCTTTATCGCAGGATTTCCAGGGTGGCGTGTCCGGGAACTCTACTTTCATCGGCCTCACGATGAAACCATCATTACCACCATTCGTGCAGGGTGCGTTCCAGAACATGCGGAAGGCTGTGGTGCATCAAGCGTTTGCTCTGGTCTTGGATCAAGTCGAGAACTTCCTGGGTGACAAGCTCGCGACCGTTCTCGCGTCGTTTCCACGAGGTGCGCATCTAGTGGGCGCAGCGTTTACCAGCATGGCGCACACGGTGTTTGACTCGTTTGAAGAACATGTCGTGGTACCCTTGTCCTGGGCCCTACCAGCTTCGAATGATGGTACATCACACACAAAGAAGTGGGACGAAGCCAAAAAGGGAATCCTAAAAGATTTTCATGATGTCTATGACATGACTGTGAGACACGCCGTGTACGTGTACATCTCCGACATTGCGCACGCTGTTCTTTGCGCTTACAGCGCTGCGGTTCCGGTGCTTTTGGGGCCAACGTCGAAGGACATGCACATGAAAACGCATCTCTCGGTGTTGCAAAAGGAGATGTTTGCCACTATCTTCCCGGACGATCTCAGGCACGAATTCTGGAAAGACGAAGAGAAGATATTCGAGGATGCAGAAAACGAAAAAACAGAATTAAATTGCGCAGCGTCGAAATCGTCGCAGGTAAGACCAATTGCAAGAAAAGTTGCGATGTTGTAGTAAAAATGCAATGGACTCCGATGAAATTACTAGTGCTAGCCCATAGCCATACCCAATGCATTTGCATGTGTGTTTTTGATGTGATGTGGTGGCGCAAGAACTTCTCTCGGAGTGGACGGGCGTTTCCTATTGACCGTTCCAAGATCGGCACCGGCCTGAATTCTTTTCGAGTCCGCGTCTGAGTTTTTTCTCCAATGGAGCGCGCTCATGTGTAACAAAAGACAGACTAACTAACTCCATGATCCAGGTTGTGCAGAGCAACAACGGCCCGCGGGGCCCCAGGCCGGCGAAGACGAACCGTTCCGTGCACCCCAAGATGAAAGATGTAATTGATCAGGAGGTCCCTGACCCTGGACAAGATAAAGATTGAGATTTTGGAGAAGAGTTGTTGATGGAGACAATCCGGCTTCAAGGGCGAAGAAGTGCAGTCGAAAGGCGTCTCAGCTCGCTAAGGAGTAAATTCAAACTTCCTGCACACGTACAAAAGCGGCGTTTTTCTATCCTGGAAAATTGACAAAATAGAACTGTCCTTCAAAGAAACTATAATTTAGAACCCTGAAGAGAAGTAACAACATGCGCGCGCAATAAGAATGCAGATACAGGAATTATGTTAGCAATGGCCCTGCGTTGGTGTTGGTGTAGCTTGTGGCTATCTTTCCTCGTAGCTAGGCTGACGGACACAGCCCGCCCCAGATCCGCGCGCCTACCAGCATCAGTAGCGTTTCCGGTCGACGCTGTGCGATTCCTCCTCAGCTGCGTCTTGGAGTACCTGCTCTGGAGCCCCGCGGTGCTGTGCCCTCGGGGGCGGCTCCGGGCGAAAATTAGCAGAGCCAGTTCCGTTCTGTTTTGTTGATGTGCCAAGTGTCTAGCTGACCCAGGTACTTAATTGGTAGTGGTTCGCTTGCCGTTTCGATTTCATCATAAAGCGGGCGCCGGGCCCGCCCCGCCCAATTCGTCTAACTTTAAATGCACCCGATTCGCCGGAGCCTTGGGCCTCGACGCCCTGTGCCCCCCTTCGTATTGCCCGTTCCGGAAGCGCTTGAAAGCCGTTACAACTATCGAGACGTCCTGTTTCCTTGTCCCGTTTGCCGTCTCCATGCCCCCGTGGCAACTGGCTGCCACGTCCGATGACAAGGCTGACCTGGCAGAGGGGTAGACGGACTGACTGGTCGGAGTGGGTTGGCTGGCTCGCTGGTGTTGAAGCGAGTTCATTTTTTGAATTTTTCTAGATGCGATTTCATTTTCAAATGACCTCAAAATCGCAGTCCTATTTTGTGTCCAGTCAGTAGATTCAATCTGTGTGCTATGGTAATCAACCAAGAGCGTGGGGCTCCTGTGCGCCAATTTCCAAACAAGGAGAAACGATGCACAGGGGAATGCTCCGTTTCGCCATAGCATTGGGCTTAAATCTACTGGACACAAAAAAGCATTGTGATTTTGTCTTCTTAAAGGCAGGAGAATCTGAGCTGAGGCAGTCCTTTTTCTACCGGTGAGCTTTTTCGTCTGCGAAAACTTCGTGACCTTTCCCGCCGGCAAGAGTCTTCGTGATGGAGATCTCGCCTCGTATTTTCTCAGCCGCATACCGGCGGCGCAGAAATTGCTGCTGTGTGTGAATTCTGCAGAAGGTCAAAATTGGCCAGGGCAAGGAGCTTGCGATACGAAATCAAAAGCAGCGACTCAAAAGATGGCGGGGCACTTGCTGCCAGCGTGTCCAAACTCGCACCGCATTAAGCCGGTCGCCTGGTTTCCATCGCTTCAAGCAAATTTCCGGCCGCAATCGTCCACCAAGCGGAGAGACGCGGCGCAGTGTCCTGCGCGAGTCCCCGGCGCGTTCCTTCGTTCCTTAAGCCCCCGCCCTGAAAAGCGCGCCACGCAGTTCGCAGCTTCCCCTCCTCGCGCGCACCAAAAGTTTGATCGCGCTACTCCGGTTGCGGGCGCCAGCGTGGGGCCGCGCCTCGGCCTGTTATATTTTCCGCGACATGCGCAAAGCCGCCTTAGCTTTTCGTGCGCCCGCCGTGGCAGGCTGGCTTCCTTCGTACTGCACGCGGTCGGGGCGCGCCCGGCGCCTGCGCATCTTCGCGGAGGGCTTGTTGTAGCCCTGCGCCATCTAAGCTAGCGTGTGTTGTGACGGCGCGCAGCCCTGGCTGCAAGGGGCGAATGGGAAGGCTCCGGGCAGGTAGTTAACGCCTGCCCCTGGTTACCAACCAACGTCAGTACCGGCGTGCAAAGTATGATGTGGACCCAGGACCCGGGCGCCGCCGAGGGGGCGGGGGCGCGATCAGGCGTTCGGCTCGAAGCTGGCCAGCCCACAGCCGCCTCCTCCCATTGTCAATGGGCGCAGCTCGCTGTTGGCTATGGCTGATTGATTCGGCGCTCGCGCCAAGCTGCACACCCAAGGCCCTGGGCTTCTGGCGTGGGGCGGTGTGTTTTCGAATGGGCACGGACGCAGATTGTAGCCCGAAAGGGGCATGTCCGGACGAAAATCCAATACCTCTGCTGCGGCTCTTGCGCCGCATCGAACTCGATGCGACTACAACGGGAGTAGCCAGCTTGCTCCATGTGCGTCGGGCGTTGCTTCGCTTTCAAGACATTCGATGAGTAAGCGTAGCGTGACGCGTGATAGATCATCCTGCCGGCGGCTGGATCATACCAGATATGTAAGTGTAACCCGGAAGTAGAATATGTATATGGCTTCAGTTAGCATTTCTTACCCCATTCTTTCGCTATTCGCTGACTCGCCGTCAGGGACATTTTTTTATTGTTCAATGCTCAAGTACAAGTTGTGCCAAGTAGTTAAAGATAAATTATAAATTTTGAAGTAAAACAAGCTTACACATGTTTGTTAAAGTACACCGCAGCGTCCGTCATGAGACGAAATTTTACAAAGCAACAAGGCGACTACAGTTTGCTTTGATCCGCGAATGGCGGAAGTTTTTTTTTGAAAAAATTATGAATAGGAGGAAGCGCCAAGAATAACTCGAGCATTTCCGAAAAGATAAAAACAAAAAAGAAAATCCAAAAAAAGCAAAAAATCCTCAAAGCCAAAAAAAACAAAAAATCCTCAAAGCCAAAAAAAACAAAAAATCCCCAAAGCCAAAAAAAACAAAAAATCCCCATACGTAAAAAGCAAAAAATTGAAAAAGCAAAACTTACGCAGAGCTAAGTAAGTAGGTCACTACTGCTGGTGCCAGACAGGTTGCAGCGCTCGAAGGGATGTGGCACCTAATGTCAATCCGCTCTGCAAGAGATCGCCGCTGCCGTGTTTTTCCCGCAGCGTCGCGCAGTGCATGAAGTTCAGCTTCAGACCAGTTTGGGCGCATGCTTGCATTGTTTGAGTTGCGAGTTGTGGACTCAGGCAACGGACGTGTCATTGAGGGCTATTCCGATCAATGAGCTCGAGTTTCCACCGGACTTCTATAGTTTTGAGCATAAAGATTAAGATAAATGACTGGCGTGACGACACAGAGTTTGACTTTAAATCTGTGCCGGAGAGCTGGAAAAGTCCGCACTTCGTGTGCCCGGAATTATTAACGGCCCTGCTCCGTCGATTGCGATTAGCATTAGGATGCGCATTTCGACGCAAGCGCGTGCGTTGCATCGGTATTAGCAGGCACCGAGAGCGCTACCGTGGTGCAGGACAAACGCGATGGCAGGCACGCTGAGGAAGAGCAGGCACGGTCGCCCACGAAGACGATTCTTCTTCGCAAAGCCACTGTGTGAAAGCCACCGGCGCGGCTCAGCCCACGAGGCGGGCAGCGCCAGGCCTGCGCCCAAAACCTGTGCGTAGCGTGATGCACGAGGCGGGAGCCAAGTAGTAGAAAAGAAGCCTGCAAGGGCAGCATCCGCGGGGCTGGATTCATCGAGGATGCCTGGCCAAGCTCTTAAGGATTTCTCGCCGGTGCGAATCAGCTGGGTTTCGCGTTCAATGTTTATCGCAGGGGCCTGTGGATGCGGCCCGCCGCGGGCAGCAGTACTTTTGCGCGGCCCGGATGTAGAAGCAAGAGTGGCTGGCGCTCCCATAGGCCAGCTCGCCGCAGGGTGAATGCGATGGCCGCACTTGTTTCACCGCGCGGCACGCAGGCCCTCGCCCGGGTTAGGGTGATCGATGTCCACTCACGCATTTGGTTTATGCTGATATTGCGCTCGCCCGTGCCCGAAGATCTTGTTGTTGGTCTCAATCTCAATCGTGCCAAGACCGTGGCTCTCGCAAGAAGTAGAATGCAAGGCTTGCCGTCTTCTTTTGGGCGCGGTCCATTTCGAAAAATGGATGCTGGATAATGTGGCTGTTGCGCCGCCGCGCATTCTCTCTAGTGTGCGCGCACCTGCACCTGCAGCACTGGTGATGTTGCTGAAGATTTTTGGGGTGCAACAGCTTGCACAACTTTCTGAAGGTAGCCTCGTGGCTTCGCACTCTCTTCTTACGAAGCAGTGGCTCGACGAACGCACAAACGGGCAGCTGCAGCACGATCCCGCCAGTCATGAAAAAAATTCAAATTACCGGGGTGGCACAGTTTTTCTCGACTCCAGTCACGCGTCTCCAAGCAGGAAGGACTTTTTTGGCGCTGAAAACCAGGCGGACTCCTCTGGAAAAGAAGAAGCTGCAGGCACGGAAAAATCGGCGCAAAAAGTGTCTGCAGAAGCCCTGAGCGATGCAGCTCCTTCTGATGTAGTGGAAGACGAAAAGGCGAATCCCGATGAGGACGACGGAAAGCAAGAGCCCGACCAGGCTGGAACTGCCACTGACACTGCACCGTATGAAGTTGAAGAAAGCGAAGGTATTGTGTCCTCAGAACAAGCTACCCCGCCCGATGCAGAAGAAGATGCCTCCTCGGGCGGCGAGTTTGCAGCAAGTGCCGGGGATGATGGGGAGCCAGCATTTTCCACTCCGGAGGACGAGAGCAGCAAGACGGAGTCGGAGACCTACAACACTGGCTACAACGAAACGATAACAGAACAAAATATCGAAGACGCCGCTGCGACGGCATCGGCAGAGTCATCAAACTCCGAGGGCGAAGTTGAAAAAGAAGCCAGCGAGACGGAGGCTTCTGCGGATGAACCGACACCAGTTTCTGCTGACTCCTCTGACGACGGGTCGAGTCCGGGGGGACCGAGCAATCCGTCTTCTGCAAGCGCAACTGATCATGGCGACGGACTTTCTTCGTCCTATTCCTCTAGCAGTAAATCAGAACAGTCATTGCAGTCATATTCCTCCCAGTCTGGCGGAAGTCCGTACATTTTGGACGAGGTGTAGACTAGCTCGTTTATTCCTTTTCCCATGAAAAAATATGTCCTTTCCGGTCTCCTTCCATCGCGTGTTTGTAGTTTCGCCGGAGCTGACCTGGATTTTCTACCACCAGGGTTTTAGTAACACTGCTTTCCCTTCTTTCATTTTATTGTGTGATCATAGTGTCCAATTGTCGTGTTGTTCGAGACATATCCGTACCTAACCCTAAAATTGAATCTGAGATCGCGGCCACAACGAATTCCGCCATTGTCTCGCACGTGACCGAGCACCTCCTACGCGATGGGCAGTTTCAGTCCAAGCTGAGCCAGGCGATTCTGCAGCAGGACAGCTTCCGGGGGCAGTTTGTCGGCTGCTTGCAAAAGCGCGTGGTGGACGCGCTGGAAAGTGACCCGGAGTTTGTTCGGGACACACAAGATCTGCTGATCCCTCAACTGCTCGACTACTTGTTGGCCCAGAACTACCGGCACTGGCGCGGCGAGATCATGGAGACTCTGATCAACAGCAGTAAGTTTCAAACTTCCGTCTATGCCCATATGGGACGATAATTTTCAAGCGTTACATTGTTTGCTGTAGTCAGTACATGATTTGTCATGCAAAATTTCAATCAGCATGAGCATCAGCATCCATATCCAACACCAACTCCAAGCTACTTCGCATGGCATCAAATTCTTGAAGGGCCAAACAGCATGGAAATCTGTGTCGAATTTGTAATGCGAGAGGTGCACCAGCAGCAGCCTCATTCTGATCGCTTTCACTTTTATTGCCATTTTTGTCTTACCAATTCACATTCCAGCTTACAATGTAACGCTTGAGAACTCCATAGCGCACCTGGTCGACGTGACGGCACAGGAAGCGACGCACAATTCCCCACCGCCGAGTTTCCAGAACCCGGACTCCGGCGCAAACTACGACTCGGTCGACAACTACAAAGGGTTGCAGACGGTAGATTCCTCTTCACAGGGCACCGACGTCTACTACAAAGATACTGAATCCTCCTCGCCCCTCAACGCGGTGCCAACGCAAGAAACGTCGCAGGGCCCGGTGGTGTCGGTTACAAAGTCAAGCTCATCTTCCGCCAGCGTCTTTCTGCAGCTGCGACTGGAGGAGGAAGAGGGGGCTAGCGGAAGAAACTCCCAAACCGCATCAATGCAGGAGGTGATCGAGATGAACGAAGGTGAACGTCGGCGTAATAAAGAGGGGTCGGATGCCGCGGATTCAGCTTTCGGTGAAGGAAGGCAGGACCTCTCCAGTCTGGTTTTGAAACCGCACGAGACGGGCGAAGATGCATCGAGGACATCGAGGAAGCAAGCTACTAGTTTACGAAACGCCTACCAGAATTACAAGGCGAAGACTTCTGCGTCGACAGGCCTCCCGATGTCAGCGCCTTCGAAGAACAAAAAGGAGCATAGCAGTGGAGGGAGGACGTCAGCGTCACCCAAGAAGCTGCCAGGAGGCCACCAGCCGCACGGCGGGGTCAAAGCGAAGATCGAGGGCACCGACGAGCCGATGCAACGCCAACGCTCCCAGCAGCACGACATCGAGCTACGGGGGCATAGTGAAAAACAAAAACAGGGAGAAATTGATAGCTTACGTCAGCGCCTCCACGATATCGAACGTCTTCGAGAGGAGATCCAGCTGGAACACACGAAGACGAAGGAACTCAAGAGAAGCGACATGATTGCCAGCTCAACAGCTGCGAAAGGGACGTCGAGAGCAAATGTTCGCGGCGGGGAACAGCTGATAAGAACCACGCGCGCAGCCGATGCGGTGGTCGCGCAGAAATTGAATGCAGTTTCCGGCAAGGCAAGCGAGCAAATTGCTGAAGCTGAAAATGACTCACAAGGGCACGACGAGGCGAGTCGGAATAGTTCCGATGCGGCTGCTAGCGGCGATATCATGTCACCAGAGATTGATGAAACTGCAAAAGGCGCTGTCGACCACGGTGAGCTTCCAGCCAATTTTGAAGAAGAGTTTGCGTCGGCGTTCTCACAAGCCGAAAGCGAGGGACCGGCATCTTCTGCGACGCCCGAACAGACCCACTCCGCTGTCTCAATGTCGGCAACTGGACGTGGCATGTCAGGAATGACCAAGCACGATTTTGGAGACATTGCTGCAAAGGCAGTCAAGACCACGGGTGCCGGAAGTAATACTGGTACTAGCTCCTCGTTGTTTGCAGACGGGTACCATTCCGGATCGCAGATAGGAGGAAGTAGCGCAATCGGTGAAAACTACTACGACCAGTTTCATCATGCGGTCGTCCCTGCTCCGACGCACAGACCTAGCCCATTGGACAGCGGCTACCGGGGCAGCGGCGCGGCGTACCATGCTAGTGGTGCTAGCTACGGCGGAACCTCCCTCGCCTCGGACACCTACGCACCTGCTCACCAACAGCGTGGCGGCAACACCCGCAACCTCCCTGGCCTGGTGGGAGATCAACGGCCAAAGTCCAGCGCCCAGGTCGGTGGCCACGGACACGAGTACGATAGCCGGCCGATGTCCTCGTCGGACTACTACGCCCCAGCCCCGGCCCGGCTCCCCCGCGTTGATATGACCATCGACCTGGCGGGCATTTTTCGTCGCAGCATCGAAGAGAATCTGGTCCGAGACGACCGATTGGTCGCACTGGTGGAAGGCAGCCGCGCTGCGATGGACGAGTTGGGGGCCAGTTTGGTGAAGGACCACCGCACGCGCGACGCAATCGTGTCCGAAATGGACGGTAAGCGCGATCTGTGGAATCACATTTTGCAGGAGCACAGCACCGGGCTCTCTGCCAAGGAAACCCTGATCGAGCTGCTTGGCCGGCAACTCGTGGCGGACCCGAACTTCATCGGCGACTTGGCGGAAAACCTGATCCGTGCAGAGGACAAGGTGTCGCACAAATATTGGATGTCGCCGTCGCTGATGCAGCTCGACACCGGGAGCCAAAAGGACGCTCTGTTGCGTGCCCTGCGCCGCCTAGAGGCCAGGATCTTACTCGGTGACAAGAAGGAAGCCGTGGCTTTCCAAGGTGGTCTCACAGCGGCGCACGAACAGGCTTCTTCATCTCTCCGCTTGCTGACCGCCGATCCCCCGACCCGAGTGACAAACTTTGAAAAGCCCAATAATCAGTGGCAGGGGCAGCGGCTACAACGAGAAAGTAAAATCATAGAGGATGGCGCAAAAATGAAGCAGCGCCAGGATGGGTCTGAAGAATTTTCACCAGCGCGACGCGGCGGAGGAGCAAGTGTAGCAGAGATACCATCGGTTTCATCATCCCAAGATCAGCAGCGCCAGCGGCAGGCACGCTCAAGCCGCCCATCGAGTCTGAACCTCGCAGCGACGGAGTTACGCCGTAAGGAGGAACTTCCATTTATCTTTTCGGACCTTGTTGGCGGGGGATCAACACCCGATCCTGAAGCAGATGAGAAGACACGAAGCTCAACTTCATTACGAAATGCAAACAAGCCGGAACAAGATGTCGCACATACCCCGCAGGAGCAGCTGACCGGGGCTTTGCCAACCGCGTCGACGACGGCATTGCTGCACAAAGTGAATGCGGACATCAGGCAGCACCGAGGGCAGGCGTTCAATTCATCAACCGCATTCAATGCGGACGACTACTACGAGCCCAGTGCAAAGGAGCTTTCCGGCGCCACAGCGCCGCTGTTTTCCGATCGAATTGCGCGCAGCCTTGAAGAGGATCCCAAGCTGCTGCAGGCCATCACCGCCCGTCATTACAAGATGAAGGAGGTAGCCTGCACGTTGGCCCGGCACATCGCAAAAATCAAGGTTGCGCCGGTAAATGAACGAAAGCTTTTGATGGTTCTTCTTCTACTTTCTTTTTGTTGCTTGTTATTTTTAGGAATAAACCCGGCGATGGTGCCTGTATTCCAAGTACGACTAGCTGACGGCGAGATTTAGATTAGAACACGAAAATGCAAACAACAAAAACGACAAGAATCTATGCAAGCAAAAAAAAACTCTGAGAGCTACGTGAAGACTCTTTCTGCGGCTTTCGTTGCGAGTTCGAAATTGCTGACAGCGGAGGCGGCTGCCCGAATTTTGGAAAACTTTTCCACGCGTGATGTCGGAGCGATGGTAAAACGATACGCAGTTCTTCAAACGAAAACTCATGCCCTGGGGTGTAATTTTTTTGCATTCTGCCATAGGCTCTCATTGAGGTCGGACCATGACTCTCTCACCCATGCCACATTTCGCGATTCTTTCTTCAATCACATGCACGTGTTGTATATCTACTTTTTTTTTCAATTTCAATTCACAATAAAACAAAAACAGCTAGAGAACCCGCAGAAGTGTGTGCCATCCGCACGGGACTCGTGTCTGGGCGGGCGACTGCAGACGCTGGTTGCCACCGTCATCGCCTATTCGGAAATGGACCCGCAGGTCCGCCAACACCAGCCCCGCCTACGCAGCTCTGTGCCTCCGCCGCGGCCCCACCATCGTCCGCTCTCCAATCCGGACTTCGACTACTTAGCCATCGAGGGCACGGGAAGGCAGGGCAGGCAAGGCGGCATGTACCCTTCAACGTCAAAGACCACTTCCAGTAGCGCTGGCAGCTATGGAAGCGCCCTCGGCCTGCCCATGGCGGAACACGCCGGCAACGACGGGCCCGCGCCGTCGCTTCCTCAGGTCGGCTTAGTGGATACGATGTCGCACAATTTCTACGACAATAAACCGCGTGCATTGCCGTCGACGCCGGTTTTGGATGGAGCGCCGAGAACTTCATCGACGAATGGTGCAGGTACACAGGCATCACCAGCACCTTCAAAAAGCTCGAAAATCTCAGAACGGGGCGATTTCGGCCTTCTCCGACCGGCTGTAGACAACACTGCGAACAGCAGCAAGGGCACGCCCAGTCCTGTAGTATTCTCATCCGCAGCGCCATTGGTTGCCGCCTCGTCCAACCTCCCAGCGTCAGGAAGAAGCACGAGCTCCAGTGTTGGCACCAGTCGTGCTAGTTCGGTCACGAGTGAGAATGATGTCACGGGCAAGCTCAAAATCACGCATCTTACTCGGGATCATGTTCGCCCTGTGCCCGGCACCACGACAGGGAGGACAGGAGGTAGAGCAGAAAAGGAGGACGACGTGGAGGTCTTGAACAGGCTGAATCAGAATGCCGAAGCGAAGAGGCAGTTAGAGGAAGGAAGGAGTGCTGGGGGCGACAAAGGAGGTGTTGTAAGGGCAGCAGAGAAAGGCCGAGAGACGACGACCGGTCGGGAGCCGCCCAAGAAAACCGTACAGTTTGACCTGGTGCGTTCATCTTCCCCAACTCCAACTGCAGCGAGTCGTTGATCTTCGCCTCGTCGAATGTACAAAGTAACAGGTGGACAACTTCTTCCTTGAATGGTATTAATTTTTTCATGCGCGTTGGAAGCGTAGTACTAGAACTAGAAGCCGCGTACCGTGATTTTTCAGAGTTTGATGTTACTAGAAACAAACAAGCCGCTATCTTGCGACCTCTTGATCAAAAATCCACGAGTGGTGTAAAAACTCGTCCGCGTACCTTTGAATCAGAAACCAGAAGCCGAAAAAACTGTGTATCCGTTGTCACTTTCAATTATTCCAAGTACATTGCTGCACTAGATTCTTCTTCCAAGAATGAAGAGGGAACTGTTCGCCTTGCTCACCGGTCAATCACGTTTCACTGTACAAAAACGACTGTGGGAGCAGAGACGACACTGGCCATCTATACCGCATTTTTATTTTTTTTGAAAAATGATATATGAATGAAAGAATCTTCGAAGTCGATTACGATTTCAAACCCTTGTACAATCTGAAAACCGTACAGAAGCAAGTAGAAAAATGAACCAAATGAAGATGACAAGTAGAGAACATGCACGAACTACATCATACATATTCAGCAATCTGCTGCAATTTTATGAAAAGAAAAACAGGCGCGATGTTCAATGCCCTCCGTTCCCGACAGCGGATGGCGACGGAAGCAACCACCTACTAGAAGCTCAGCGTTAAGGAAAAAAGTGCCTTCTTTCGTGTGTGGACGTTGCCACTCATCTTCACTGCCCTTGCTCCCGCTAGGGTTCGAGTGTCGAGCGGCCAGATGGCGTGCGCAGCAACTGCAACCTGAAATCAAGATGAGAGCGCAAGCGGCGGCAGTCCTCTTTACTCAGAGGAGGCGAGCGAAAAAAAATTCTAGAGAGACTATGTCCCTTCATCTTCCTGAGATGGTTGCTTTCGTTCTATGATTTTCTTCGTGAAAAAAAGTGATTTTATTTGTCACAGTTCATCCCTGAGCTGAGCCTGAGGCAGACGAGAAACAGCACGATCACGTTGTACTATTGACAATAATCATGCCGATCACTTGGAAGCCGGTCGAGTATTGCCATTGCTCCGGGTCCTGCTTGTGCAAGGACTGTTTGTGTCCCTGCATTGGAGCGTACGAGAATGCGCGAAAAGTGGACGCCCCAAATGCGTTGCTGCACGGCGCCCTGACTTGCCTCTGCATCAATAACTGGCCCTGCGTGGTCGGCATGGGCTTGAAAATCCTGTTGACGGAGCACATCGGGAATCACACCAACGCGGACCTGGCAGTTGCCGAGTTGTACAAGAATCCGCTGGATTTTGGCTTGGTTTTTTCTGATTTCTGCCACGCCTGGTGTTGCACGCCGTGTTTCTTGAACTCGCTCTCAAGAAGTGTGGACGAGTACGTCAACAGTGGGCAGTGCGAGAAGGACAAGAAAATGAGAGAGGCAACCTCCGGCCTCAAGGTCGCGCCCCAGCAGCAGGTCATGGTGCTCAAGCCGATGGAGGACCCGGTCACGCATTAGGCGGGAAGTTTGTTAGCCTTACTGTGCCCCGGAGGTTCAGGGAATCGATTTATTATGATTCATTTGCGCAAAGGGTAAGGGTTGATATTGATTCACTATGATCTACGCAGATACAACTAAAGCTCACCATATATTACTGCATCTGAGTAAATTAGTGGTGATGTAGTTGATCCATTGATGAGTCACTGTTTCGGTTTCGTTTACATTGATAGATCTGCAAGCGCCTAAGTACTTGTGCAATCAAATGCAAGAGTGATGTTTTATTTGTCTGATACTTTTCCTTTTGTTCCAAAGACTAAGACAAAGTCCCACGACCCAGTTGGAATTTGATCTCGTTCCGTCTCTGCAGCCTCAAAAAGCTGAGAGACATAAGCAATGCTTTGCTTCTACTCCACTTATGTTGATTTCAATATTCTTCATGCTACGTCGCACGATCGCCAGCAGTACAAATCATATGTGGGGCGAAAGGAGCAAGAGCTACGAAAAACCACACTGAGTTTACTGCATGAAGAGCGAGCTCTTCTGTGAGTGAATGAGGGTTAGAGTTAGTGATTGTGACAAACTGCGTCATCTGTGGCGTTTAATGATTTTTGAGCATGAGATACAGCCTAAGCGTCAGATTCAGATACTGATACAGCTTCTCAACATACGACGACCGATTGTTTCAGAGTGAAAGATGAAAACAACATCAAACCGCACAAGTGCCGCGGCCGCTTTGTCATTCTCAGTTCTCCTTCTGTGTCCGCCAGGGGGAAAAAATCATACGCTGAGTTTGTTTCAGGAGATGTACATTTCTCTTTCTGACTGGCACCAGAGGATTTGCATGTCGCACTCAGCGAATCAAGCAGCGACCACGAAGATGTTGGACTAAAACAATTTTCGATCGGTTTTTTTTTCGAACCAGCATGTAGTTGCCGCTGGGCGACCGGGGCTCGCGATATGCCAATGCGCGGGCGGCGCCGGGGACTAGTGCTGTGTTGCGCAACAAGCTCCGCGCCGGCTGCGACATTTTTCGTTCTCTTTCTGGACAGCCTCTTTCTGTTTTTGCAGGCAGCGCAGCTGCATGACGAGCGGGACACTGGCAGTGGCGCTTCTGGATCCTCCGTGAGAAGTGCTGCTACTACACCTGCGAAAAATACGGCTGTCGAAACAGAATGGTCGTCCGGCGGTGCAGCGTCTCCGCGTGATGTAGACACGACGCCCGTCCTCGTGCGGCAAGACCTGTCTGAAGAACGGCACGCGCGGCCTAACGAGGACGCAGATTTTCTGGACGAGGAAGTAGAAGATCATGCGCAGCAGAGCAGCCTTGCCCGGCTGGATTATGTCGACGAGGAGAACGAGAACAATCAAGATCAACAAAACCAAAACGAAGCGCTCGACGACCTTGCCACTCTGCAACTTTCCGTTGCGGCGCACAGTGGGCAAGACCCGGGCGGGAACGCGACCGGGGACGCCGAAGTCACGGCTACTGACGATAATTCGACCTCCCTCGGGGATCTTTTCGCAGAAGAAAACGCCACGGCTGCGGGGAACGAGACCGGGGATGTAAATGGTACCGATGTGAATGGTACGGTTGCCGTTACCGAGGAAAGCGCCGGCACGCCGGAGGAGGCGAAAGAAAACGCCCAGACGTTCACGCCCTTGGTCCGCAATGTCGGTGCGGAGTTGGCGGCGGACGCAAACTTCCAGCTCGCCCTGGCCCGCCTGCTGGTGCGGTACCCGGAGATATCAGCGGAGAACAAAATGCTAGTATAGTAAAGTAGGATGCGCATGCGTCCGCAACTGGAAGATCATGTCCACTGCGCACAACTATCTACAAATGATAAGCCGATGTTGAAGGAGATGACAGCGACCGGCGCGTCAAAGCACCACAGTATGCTGAAATCACTTTGACTTGCACTTGAAGGCATCTTTCAGGGAAGTAGGGCGCCTCTTGTGTGTGTGTTCTCTGTGTCATTCAATTTGAACATGCATCGCTTGTTTTTAGCATTTTGGTTTTCGCATGTGATACTTGTCGGAGCCTCACGTACGCACCGTGGAGTACGTACAAGACGGCGTTATGCGCGACAGCATGGCCGGAATTCTGAAGGTACTCTACATTAGTTACTCCCACTGTTGTGAGATGTAGGTCTATGACTTTGACGCTGAAAGTTATTAGTGGGATGCACACAGGCATAATACACAGATTGTTGCAGCACGGTTTTTTCGACCAGGTTTCAGGGTTCTATAGTTTTCTTGACCTTGGCGATGGCTCAATAGCAGTACCCGAACCCATCCCTTAGAGATTCAAACCTAATCTCCGCAGGGCGACGGAAACTTCACGAAGATAATTCGGGACATCATGACGCCGCTGGTGATGGCCAAGCTGCGAGAGGCGGAGGCAAGCGACATCGGGGACCTGGAGCAGCGCATCATGGACGCGGTGGCCCAAGTAGTGGCGGACGACATTGCATTCGTTGACAAGGTGCAGGCCATTTTGACAGCACACAAAGACTTATGAAATAGGGCGACACGTCCGCCTTGAGCTTGTTGACACGTGCTATGCATATTTCTGATCGATCATGTACAGAATTGAATATGGCCCCCGAAGGGAGCGCACCAACTACAGCAAGAGCAACTGAGGGAAGATGATATTTGTTGGCGCAGGAAAGTATCGAACGATCGACATGAGTTTTAAAATCCATCGTGGCTATCTTCGATGAACACATTATGCCGCATAGCAACATGTTTGGAGGCGGGGGCGAGTTTCCATAGCATGAGATGCGAAAGAGGCCGAAAACTCTGCGACCACTACCGCGCCTGCCGTCGGACTTTTCTTGCAGTTCGGCCAGTCTCTAAACCTGCGCCAGCTGCAGGTTGCGGGCTTCTACGGCCAGAAACATCTTCACAGCCAGCAAATCCGCGACGCAACTGCCGAGGACCTGGTGTTTGGAAAACTGCGGGAAAAATTACATGAGCACGGTAGCTTGGCGGGAAACAAGATGGTGCAGGAGACTGCAGGTAGTGCCGCCCCTGGCGGGAAGGCGTCGGACCTGGAAGGCACAGATACCAAATCTCCTGGCGCCGGAGCAGCTGATCAGTCACACACTAAGAAAGATGAAGAACAAATGACTGCGTCTGCGGAGAGGAGGGAACGGCAGGAGGACATTGTCACGCGCCTCGATGAAACAAGCATGTTCGACTACGAGCCGAGGAAGCAACATCAGCAGCGAGTTGATGGTCCAAGCTCCGGAGCCGGACCCTCTGCAACATCAGCAACGCAAAGTACGAAGACGAAACGTCATCTTTGTCGCTATCACTATCAGTTCCTATGAAGAACAGACACGATTTCATTTCCATTTTTTATGTATCTCGTCCATGGTCCTGCAGCTCCAGGTCCAGTTTGCATTTTCCGTATTTGACTTGCATCACATCACATTAAAGAGTTTTGATGGCATCACAGTTGCTGGCATTTTTATGGTTTGTATGTTCATGTTGTTGTGTCTGCATATCATCCACTAGATGGAAAGTTTTTGTGCTGGAAAGTTCTTGTGCATGCAGGATGAAAGTGCGAAGCAAGCGTCCTCATACTCAGAGTTGTGCTCCTCGGTACTACTGAAACTGGTAGCGTTCTTCTTCGTTTTCATACCGAATTCGGATCAGAACGCGGTCGCGGCCACGAGGTCTCCCGCGGAAAAATCAAAATCAGCTGCTGAACACGGAGCGGAAAAAGTAGATGGAGATTTGCTCCCCGCCCCCTCATCGTCAGCGCAACTGGAGCTGGCGTCAAGCCGACGGCTGAAGGGAACCTCCACTTCTACCGGAAGAAAAAGCGGTGCGAGCGGGGACGAGCCCACTGATGTTTCGGACGAGGCAGCAAAGAACCAGA
The DNA here is from genome assembly GCA_905178155.1 of Amoebophrya sp. A120. Lineage (NCBI taxonomy): Eukaryota > Dinophyceae > Syndiniales > Amoebophryaceae > Amoebophrya > Amoebophrya sp. A120. The sequence goes on from CAJINV010000001.1 coordinate 11,136,976, forward strand.
CGAGCTTCAACTTCGACAAGTTGTATCAAAGTGAAAAAAGCCCCCACCCCATATCGGAAACGGAAGGTGCGCGAATTTGTGATGCTGTATTTGAGTACACAAATCGACTTGTATTGCTAGAAGTCCAAGAGACGAGGCTGCGGCCTAAATTGCAGGCAATCTGTCACGTTGTTTCCCGCTTCTAGTTGCATCCTGTCATCCTGGAGCTGCAAGGCTTTCCCACGCTAGGCAGCACTACAGACCGCATCTTTTGCCTTCTAGCATCGCAAAGCTGACCACAAATCTGCATGACAGATTTCCGTTTTGATATGGGGAGGGGGCATTTTTCATTGTAATAAGTTGCCACTGGTGACCAAGGCGGTTTACGGTTATTTGGCGCAGGCGGACGTTATCACACACAAAGAGCCAAGTATAGCACAACACTTCTGTACGTCTGGCTACATAAAAGAAAAAAGATACTTCAGACAGAACACTCCATTTTATTCCTACAATAATTTTTCGCATGACATCAAATCCCTTGCATGATGTTGAGGATGCAAACTACCACTCATATGAATAGAACAAGGACGAGAAGCACATGCATCGAAGTCCTCGGAAAGATCTGTTGTCATGGGCTAGCCCCACCTGTCAGCATGCTGTTTAGGGTATGCGTATGCAAATTTCACTTTAGAAGTTTCGAGAACAAGAATGCTGCGCTAGCTCTTTCGCCGGCATGCACGTTCTTGGCCGGGCCATCGGGGATATGATTGTGGAAGACGAATCCAACGCGTGGCTGATAGAAATGGGCACCAAGCTAGCCGCGAACACAACCTTCGCTACAGACTACGTTCCTGGCATGGTTGGTCTGGAGTCAAATCAAAGCTTTTTAGTTTCCCTTTAAAACGTTAACACGCAGGAGCTGCAACTGTAATGGGAACCGTTTATGAAAATCAATCTATCATAGTAGTGGATAAGGATGTACAACAAAACTACTTGTACTACAACAGAGGCCCATCAATCATAGTAGTGGATAAGGAAATAGAATATTTGACGTGACTCCTGCAGCCGCTTTTTGCGTTGATACGGCTTTGTGGCAAACGATGCTGACAGATCAGGACTGGCTGGACGGCCTGATCGGCAAGGGGGTTGACTTCGATGACCGCTCGGGGGCGATGTTTCGCGACCACATTGCCGACCACATCATCCAGGATCGCAGACTCATCATCAATGTTGCGCACCTGCTCGTCGGCCTTCCCATCTTGACAACTACCAGCACCACTACCACCGCTGCGGGCATACTGTCTCTTGCAGAAACGGCACGGGAGGAGGAAAGAACCGGGGGCGAGGACAAGATACGAAGAGCAGACGAAAGGGAAGAAGCAACTTCCGCTGGTGGAAAGACTCGGCGCGCAGAGGTGGACCCGACGAGAATTACCGCAGTGGACGCGGCCAATGACCAAAGTAAAGCCGATGGCTCTTCGTCTTCACCAACTACCTCCTCTCTCATGTCGGTGATAGAAGCAAAACGAGCCGGCGAGGAAGCCGAAGCGTCTGTCAGGGACGGGACGACAGCTAAGGCATCCACTGGGGGCACCAGTAGAAGTTCGAGTTCCACAACAGTGGCGGACCACGAGGACGGAAAGAATACTGGTTTAGAAGACCACCTCCAGGCGACTTCGCAAGTTGACCGTTTATCGGCCTCGGAGAAAAAAGTTAAGATGGCGACCGACAGCGCAGTGGAAGCTACGAGGACACCGAATCCAGCACGCTTTGTGTTCGAAGCGCTCTTTGGCAAGAGTACCGATTCCGCTGCAGGAGGAGGTGCCGCGACCTCCTTTCTCGAACTGAAAGCCGAACGGGCGGAGCCAACAGGCGGCGCAAACGAGACCAGCGGCGCCATGTATCAGAGTGCACTGCTTGTCCTCTTCTTAATGCGAAGGGCATGGCGGGCAAGAACAGAGTCCTCGAGGGCAGAAGTGTAGTATACATAGTACTCCTATGTTGAATTGAAATGTTTGAAGTACTTGTTCTGGCATGAAAAAAGAAGACGGGATAAGCTGTGCACTGCGATACCGTGGAGAGCGTTTTGAAGCAGGCGGAGGCGAAGACGCAGCAACAGTTCTGGACGGATCTCTCGCTCGCTCTAGTGGACGATGACTTCTTTCTCAGAAAGGTGCTTTTTCTCAGGGGTCTTTTCTAGTCTTGCGTGTCGATGTCGCCAACATTTTGCCCCCTAGTAAATTTCAATTTCTGTCTGCTTTTTGTTCTACTTCAGGTGAGGTACCACGTGGAACAACGCACGAGACGTTATTCAAAAATCCCAGCTGTTTATGTTTTTTTCAACAGGTCTCTCATTTCGCACAGAAGAACGTGCTGGAGCGGCCGTTGGAGCTCGCGCTTGACTATCGACAGATGCTTGCGGAGAACATCGCGAAGAATCCGGATTTGCTCGAGGACGCTGTGAACGTCATCGCGAACAAGTTGCTCGCAAATTTCGACGCCTTTGTGGCGGAAATCAAGTCGAAAATCCTAGGTATGGGGCCCTTGGGCGAGACTTTCCTGAACAACGTCGCAGCCGAGCTGATCGGCGAACCCGTCATGAAGATGCCCGATGCGTAACTGCAAGCGAAGCAGCACGGGGTTTGCGAAAGTGGAAAGATCTTCTTCAAGCTTGATGGGGGCATCCGAGTCGTCTGAGCACAGTGTGTGTGGGTATTACTCCACGAGGCCGACAACGCGGGCAAGTTAGACATCAACTTGATTCTGTTTATACACCAAATCAACTAATACTAAATCTTCTAAACCTATCCCTATCCGCTGAGGATAAACTAAAATCTAAAGAAAAGACGATAACTCGAGAATAAAGTTTGTTATTTTAGTTTTTCACATCTGGATCTGGCCCTGGCCAGTTTCACGATGGCCTTAAACGCAAGAACACAAAGCTTTTTTTGGAAAATTTCAAGAGCGACGAGAACTCCTAAGCACCTGCGGGACGTCGAGGAGGCAAAAGCACCAAGTGCGAGTGTCGGTCTGTATTTGCAGCTTCTCACGGCGCTTCGTTGTGCTAATGTGGTTTCAAAGTCGGTGTATGTAGAGAAGGAAATGTATTGTACAATTACACTCTCATGAAAGATACGCAATGTCGTGCTGAAATTGTCTTGCAGGCACGTCGCCGTCAGCCGTGAAGGTGTTTCACGTGCTTTCTTCAAAAAACGGGCTTTGGCATAATAAATTCACATGGCTACCAAATCGAAATGAACCTAGACGCAGATATCACTTCCTTCCGAGGCCACCTTCTATATTCGATTTCCATCTCGATCTTCTTCTTCGCGACTCTGATGTGAGCGCTCCCGCCTCCATGTTTGTCTTTGTTTTGCAAAGACGTGCCTTCCCGCGAGAACTGTTCCCTATTGTTCTACCTGTCGCTAGTATTCCACGTAAGTTAACAACTTTTTCCGCTGAATATCAATATGAATGCGATGAATGTCTACTTCTACTTCATCACAAGGCCGGTATCTGCTTTGTAGCTTTTGCTTTTCATCAATCTTGACATACACGACGTTGCGTTGCCTTCACAGGGGCCAACGCCAACAGAGCAGGGATGAGCAAAAAGAGGAGCGAGAGTGTGTGAGCAGCTGTGTGTCTGTTCTGTAGTGAAACGAGTGCCTGTGCCAGGAAAATTGACGTAAAAACTACTCTCTCCTGTCTCAGATGCTATCAAAAACGATCTATTTCTATGCCTCTTTGTCATGATTTGCGCAAGCGCCGGAGTGGCGTCGACCCCGGTCAAGGTGCACTTCCGTACCAATATAAAAGAGGGAAAGTCAAAACTCTCTACTATATCTTCGATCCTTTTGAGATCAGACCATAGCGAGAAAATGGATGCAGTAAAGAAATCTAGAAGAAAAGCCAGGTCCTCGTAGATGAGTTGCCTTGATGCCTCCACCGAGGACCGCGGAATGTCGGTCCAATTTGGCGGATCGTCTGCGAGCTCGTCCTCGCACTGCGGCGGATCGACGTCCTCGTCATTAAGGACAAGTTGTAGTGCTCGAAGTAGGATGACCACGCAATCGCAAATAAAAACTCCGGGCGTAGCGTCCTCGTCGGCCAAAGGACCCGCTCGTATTGACCAGAGCATGGTGCGGACCAGGCGGGAAAAAATAAGACGAGGAGTCCGCGAAGACCGGAGGGCAGGCGCACGTCGGGCGGGGAGCGTGATCTCAGTTTCCGACACGAAGAACACTAGCTCTAGCACGGCGAGCTCGAGACCCTACCGTCGACGGATCTTTGCCGGGTGCGTCGCGCCTCTAGTTGCTTCAGGTGCCCTTTTGAACAAAAAACACGCAGGCTCGGGCGCGTCTCTGTGTCCTGCGGAAGAGGGCATCTGCGTCATAGATCCCGAAAGCAGCAAGGTGGTATTTTCGGCGCCAAAATGTGGAGCCTTCGGCGTGCAGTCCAAGTACACGATCCCCACGACTGGCGGCAGGTAAGACTCACTAGCATGAAAAGTGAATGTTGGTGATGATTGCTGCTATGAAAAGTGAATGTTGGTGGTCCATGTAGGTCAAAGATGATTGCTGCTATCATGCCTACCACGGCGCGGGCCAATATTTATACAAACGGATCTTCAAGAACAAATAAGCGATAGCGAAGGAACTACGAAGCGAGGGAAGACCTCCGCGAGCTTGACGTGCGGAAAATATGTGATTGAAGATAAAAACAACAACGCAGCTCCGTCAGTAGTTTCGCAGAGGTGATACCCGAGCCTGGTCATTTACTGCTCGAAGCCCGCACGTGTGACGCGTCGCACAGCTCCGATGCCTCCGCAGGAGAGTTGGTCAGTGCAGCGGCTCAAGGGAGTGGTGGCACAGCAACTTCCTCCGAGCTTGTCGCGGACGGCTTACCGGTCCTGAGTGGCTGTGCGTTTGCCAACTTGGATAAGCAGCTCCTGTACAACAATCACCACCTGACGCTCCAAGGGTGTACTCCCAACAACGCTGCTATGGAAGCGTCAGGTTTGAAATCGTCAAAGTTGAAATAATTTGTAATGCATAAAATGCATGACCTGAGGCACGTGCGTTGCAGAGTAGGCAAGTGAGGCCGATTGTAAGCCTGTTTGGGGTTACAGCTCGAGCTGCTGAAGTAGGATGAGGAAATCGCTCTTCTTTGCCTAAACAGCATGACAAAGTGGATTTAGGGACCACCGAAGTTTGTCTTGCGCCACTTGGAAACTGGGTCCCAACTCGCATCCATTTTATGCATGGCAAATTATTTCAACTTTGTCGATTTCAACTCTTACACATCCATAGCTGCCCCGAAAAGCCACACCGCCCAGTCCTCTACTAGCCTGGGCGCTCTGGCACTGCTTGAAAAAGAACACGGAGAGATTTCTAGGAGAAAGGGGGAGAATCACTATTTTGCGGCGTCACACCGACCCAGCGCACCAATGACCATTAGTTACCTGCAAACTTCGAAACAAAATCCCGCAGATGCGCCACAGCAGGTTTCTCTTTTTTATTTTTGATTCAAGGCCAGATAAGCATCAGGATTATAGCTGCCGCTTATTCCTCGTTGCCGAAAGAACTGTTTTGACTTTAGTACCTGTAGCTTGCTGGTGGTCTCTTGTCAGCTCCAGATCCACTGTTTCTCTCCTCCTCCGCAGACTTGTAATGCATTCAACTACCAAGGTCGTCTTCAAGGCACAAGGCTGCAAAATGTTTATCACTTTCGTGGGCGGCGTAACATCTGCAGTGGAAAACCTTGGAAATTCAACAGTTGAGGTAAATTCTGGTAGGATTTTCATTCTCGTTTGGTTGATGCCACGGTTTCCTCAGTGGCTTTGGCGCTTCTAGTTGTAGTTGTGCGTAGTTGCTTCAGATTGTTATTTGATATCATGAGACCTCCGAAAGAACCTTCGCTCTTCTTGTACGTAGTGGTATCGATAGATGATCTTGACAACCAACATCAACCAACATTTACAATTGAGGACGACACTTTCGTTCGCAAAGAGCAGAATGTTGCGGCCTCGCAGTTATACACCCATGTACTGGTGTAGTCGTGATCAGCTATTGAATATAATCAGGTGAAGAACTGTGCTCGCACCGGACATCAGATGGACCAGTATGGCATTCTGGTGTCCGGCATCAACTGCGAGGCTATTGACCTGCAAACGCCAGAGCAGGCAAACGTGCGCACGGAGGGCAACTTCACGCTGACGCAATGCCAGAAAACCAGCGTGCTGCAGGGTCCAGACGTGGACATCACCGCCAACCCTGCTGTAGCAGCTGCAGCCGCCGGAGCCGCCGGAGCAGCGGCAGCCGCGGGTGGTGGAACGCCCACACCAGCTGCAGGCGGTGGTGGACCGGCGCTACCGACACTGAAGCAGGAGCCCGTTGTGATGAGCAATCCGGGCGGCGTGGTTGCGGTGCCGAGTCGCGAGCTGCCACCGCGGGAGGCGCCTGCTGGGGACCACCAGGAGGTCGCGCGGGGAACTCCGGTACCAACGCCCTCGTCCGGCGCGTCGTCGTCCGCGGCGACAACTAGCAGTGCCGTCGTGCCAACTGCTGCTACTTCAGCGACGCAGCGGACTAGGACACAGGGAAAGGAGATCGCCGCAGACGAGCTGAAGAAAGTTGTCGAGAGTGCGGCCGAGGAACTCATGAAAGCAGCCCCAAGGAAGAAGGAAAGTACAACTTATTTTTGATGCGACAATCGTTGCATTTCTAATTATTCCAATTTCACGGTCAGGCTCAGGAGGTGGATTGTCTGCTAAACAAAAAATGCAGCTGCGTCCAAAGATTTTTTATCGCCTTGGTCTCTTGTCAGGTGGAAGTGGAACGGCAGTGGCGACAAGCTTTCTGCAAGAGCAAATGTTAGCTTCGGGGACAGCAGCACCATCACTAGGCGCACCGCAACCACTCGGGGCTGATGTGGGGTATTGAATGTCACTAAGTTTCATGTTTGGACGAACTTATCTGCATTTTTACATCATAGGCTCCGCTCTGCAGAGAGCGACACTTATAACATCACTAGCCGAAGAAAAATTGCAAGAGAGATGGCGCGCAACAAGCAGATGACTAGAGTCAATCGCAGATCATTTTTTTTTCGGAAAGTTCCGGGTCAGTTCTAAAATGAAGTTGTACAGGATGAGTGTATGCCTTCTGAACGCATTTCCATGTCGCGTCAATAGTTTCACACGCAACGTCGCCTCGCTGCTCTCACTTCAACGAATGTTTCATGCCATATCACACGACAAGCAGAAGCACGGTCAAGTTTGATTAGCTATGGATCTCTTCGATAGTAAGAATCAGAATGAGGATATTACGACACATGTTCAACATGGTGCGCTCCAAGAGCATGTAGCACGACAGAAAAATCAGAAACAAGTACGAGGTGCCTCAGGGATACTTTTCTCTGCTGGCGGAAGCAAGTCTAGACTCTTGACCTCTCTGGGCTTGCGTGGAGTTGGTCTGTTCTCCCCTCATCGGGCCTCGCTTTCCTCTTACGAAGAAAATAAGTACAAATAGAACCGGGCCGGTTTTGGAGCACTTTGTGTTTGCTCGCCACATTCTTATTGACGATCATCCAATTTATTATCTCAACCAAGATCGTGCTTTCCTCTTGCTCACAGCTTCGTGTAGTACAAAAAAGTCTGTTGCTTTTCCCGTTCGACGTATCTGTGCTTCTGTAGTGACTATGAATGGTACTTGGAGGACTTGGTTAGAAGTGTTGTCGTCTCATTGATTCCAGTATGCTTGTTTTCGAAGTTTAGTATGGTTTTTTTCTTGATAATCCAATTTGTGTGCGCCTCGTTGCTCTTGCTCTCGTGGGTAGAAAATGACGTGCGTCTTGATTGTCTCACAATCCTTGCTCCTTGTAACCTCCAAACGAACACGACAGACTCGTCGGCGCGGCGCTGCTTCAGAATCTTCCGCAGTGGGATCTGACGGAAATTCGACGCACTTTGCAGGAGATACGCCACGACGATGCGCCTCCATCAGCAACCGATAGGTTGACTAGAAAAACACCAAGCACGACAACCTCGTATAATCCGGCGCGGGAAATAAAAACGGCCGAGGCCAGCACCGGAATTCCGATACGGAGCGCGTTTAACATTGCGAGCAGACAAAGCGACCCAGGCAATGGGCAGAAAAATAAGGACGTCGACCCTATGGCCGGTGCGGCGTCGCAAATGCACCGTCCCGGAGCGGAGCCGGTCGCTCCTTCAGCGGTATCGAGTGCGCGGTCGCCTTCCGGCGCTGTTGTCACTTCCTTGCTGCAAGAGATGGCCTTGCAACTCGCGGCCATCGATCGCACGATGGATCAGCGAACGCAGGGCGAAGCCGCATCGGAGAGGACGGGAGCAGAGACCAAAGAGGTGACATTCGCAGTAAAGATCGGGAATCGTGATAGCGCGGCTAGTGGCACCGGTGATAATGATCGCGACGAAACCACCGCAGCTGCGCCAACAGCCGCAAGCTTGGCAGAAAAAGCTCGAGAAATACTGGCAGAGCGCCGAAGTCAAGAAAATGGGAGAGAGGACGCCGACGCCGTCGAGGGTCGCAGTAGACTCGACGGGGCTAGTGACGACCAGGGAGAGGAACAAGCAGATGGTAGCTCCAGCAAAACAAATCAAGTACCACCTCCGCCAGGCGCACCGGCCGCACAACCGGGAGCAGGTACGCCCACGGGAACCCCGGGAGGTCTTCCACCGATGCCGCCTCTGAGTGTTCCCTTGCCCATGCCACCAGTGGCCGGGCTAGTTGGAAGCACGCAACAGCCACCGACGCAAAGCGGCTCACAACCAGCGCCTGCAGGGGCGGGCGGGCCGGGTGCTCCGGCGAGCGGCAACAGCGCACCGAGTCCGCCGAACACAAACGGCAACAGCAAACCCAATCCGGATTGTGACGACAAAGAACAGGACCCGGTGCCCGATTTTTGCAAAAGCGCCGCACTGGTCACGAATGCAAACGACAACGCGCAGACACCCCCGCAGACCGCACCATCGGGCGAAAATTGTGACGCAGCGCGCACGCGGTACCGCAAAGCATTGGCTGAAGCGGGCACTGCGATCGCTAACGCGGTTTGCCAGAACGGCAAGTTGTTCAAGACCGACGCGTTCAAGTACAGGTGCAACCAGAGTCCCTGCACCCAGGACGACGACGCGGTTTGCTGCGACGGCGAGACGTCGAACTTCATGGACTTTGCGGTGATGGACCAGACCAAAGGGAAATTGGATTTCAGCTCGGGGAAGTGCGGGTCGATTACCGTCACGGGCGGGGACGTCAACCTGTCTGTGCCGAACCGCCCGGGCACGAAGGTGACCGCGTGGGACTGCCAGAGCACGGAGCACGACCCGTCTTCCGGGGGCACTGCACCGGACACGCTGGACATCACTGTACGTGGCTGCACCAAGGTCGAATCCGACCCGCCGGGAATACGTATTGCAAAAGCATCGCAGTAGTACGAAATTCGGAAGGATGCTGTGTTTATGGATAGAAACTTGAACTGAAGATGAAGAAGAATTGGCCTTGTATGAAATACTGCTGCTTGTTATGTGACTGCCGCTTGTCTTTGACATGTACTGTCCCTGCAGCAATTCAAATTGCTACTATACCATTGAGCTCCTGTGCGATTGCGGCATTTTTGCAATGCACAGGGGAACGACAACAACAATTTGGTGGAGAGCAACGACGGGAAGCACACGGTGAACATCATGGCGAAGGCATGCCAGGGCACTAAGATCGTCAGCGAGCAGCGGGAGAATACGGCGAACTGCAAGGAGGGCGACAACGTGAATAGTGTGGCCTGCAGCAACATGGGCCGCAGCCTGGGGTCATCCTGCACCTGCATGTGGCACGGAGTGGCGTACCCGGGCACATACCAGGCAAACGTGTCCGGGCAGACCTTCGACGCCGCCGCCGCGCCGCCGAAGCCGGTTCTGGGGATCAGCAAGGACCCGCTGGCGTGCGTCTGCGCCATTACCGGCGACTTCGATCCGAAGCCGTTGCCGGGAGACATTACACCGTGGACGCCGACCGGGATGGGCTACTGCACGGACGCGAAAAGTAGCCGGCTCTCTATCGTGCCGTTTCCGCGGGCCTCGGATAACATTCTGGCCTGTCAGTACCTTTGCCAGAACGACGAGACTTGTACCGGGATGGACTGGCGGGAGGGGTCGCGGGTCCAGACGGCCATGTGCGCGCTCGTTCTGGAGAAAACGGCGCAAGGCGCGGCCACGCAGGCAGACGGGAACGCGGCGTCGAGCGTCAGCTGCTACGTACGCCCCGGCCAGACGGTGGCTGCGCCTCTGATCCCAACTTCGGTGACAGCGACAACGACGGATGCTGGTGCAGCCGGCGCAGCGGCCGCGGCTTCCGCGGGCACTTCTGCGCTTCTGCAGTTGCAAGGTACTGCTTTTGGAGGGCAGACGCCAGCGGGGGGAACGTCTTCCTCTTACATGAAGATCGGACTCGGAAACCGCCCGTGCCAGAGCGAGCAAGCGGGCGCCGAAGTCACCTTCATTGACAAACCGGCGGCCAAGTCGCGGGACGATTGCTTCGCGGAGTGCGACAAGATGGGCGGCTCGTGTGTCGGCTTCGAGTGGTCCATTCCGACCGGCATCGCGGTGCCATCCTCTCTGGTTGCAACGCAGTGCCGGCTCGTATCTGCGCCAACCAGGCTCGCGACGCGCAGCGTGGAGGAGCCGGGCAGCGAATTCTTCAAGGAGTGCTTCATCAAGCCGAAAAACCCGATCGAGTCCTACAATGAGGTAGACATATGCATGGAGTTTATTCTGCAGCGGTTGCTTGTGTTTGTTGTACGTTCTTTTGATGTTGCGCGAGTTGGAATTGTTTATGCGTTGGACAACAAAATGAAAATGCATGATCGTGATTAAGATCATTGACGTATCGACCTTCATCCAGGTGGGGTCTGGTGCATGCAAATCCGGTAGCGCGCCTTCGGAAGGCGGCGCAGCGCTGCAAGCCAGCCCGATGGGCTCCGGTCTCAGTTACTCCAATTGCGCGTTCCTTTGCCAAGGCGAGGCCCAGAGCGGTGGCGGTTGTCAGGGATTTGCATACGATTTTGTGCAGTGGACGTGCACGTTGTATTCTGGTGCATCAGCATTGATCGCGGCGGGAGACGCAGGAATCAGCGACCTCTCCTACTCAAAACCCTTCTGCTACTCGAGCCTCGTAGTTGTGACGGCTAGTCCCGCAGCAGCAGCAGCAACCGCCGCGGCTCAGCAGTTGGCAACCACGCAAGCACCGACTGGCGCAGCAGTTGCCAGTGGCGCATTAGCGCCGACAGGAGCAGCTGGCGCTGCCGCACCAGGTCAACCACCCGTTGCTGCTGTGCCACCGGCCGCTGTTGCGGGTGTTCCACCAGCCGCCGCGCCACCTACGCCCGCATCTCCAGCAGGAGCAGCAGCCTCTTCCGTCCCTCCTGCCACACCACCAGGCACGGTGCCACCAGCAGCCACGGCGCCAGCTTCTGCCATTAAGGCACTACAGGACGCCGGAATCATCCCTCCAGGCCTAGACGCGCAGGGCATTGCAGATATTTTGGCAAAAGTTTCGAATGGCGCAATCGCGAGCGGAGCTGCACCACCCGGTGGAGTTCCCGCACAGCCTGGCAATTCTTCGCAGAGCACAGTTGCGCCTCCGGGCGGCGTACCGGGTGGAGTTCTCCCGAGCCAGAACGCAACAATAACAGGAACAGCCACGACGACAGGGCCAGCGCTGCAAGGTAGTTCCGGCGCATCGGCATCAACAAGCGCGCCACCTGGGGCTGCTGGTGGTGCGGCCACTACCGTCGCACCAGGAGGAACGGCACCGCCAGGGTCATCATCAAACACCACAGCAGGTAGCAGCACGGGCGTGGCACCAGCTGCAAATGCCAGTGCAGCAGGAGCAGTAGTTCCGGCAACTTCTGCCGCTGCTGCCAATGCAACTTCCACGACCACAGGAGCAGGAGCAGCCGCTGGTGCGGGTAATACCTCAGCCACGACCGCCGGAGGAAATGCAAATGTTACTGCCACGACGGCAGCGCCGCCGGCCGGCGGCGCTGTAAGCGGTACTAGTAACGCAACCGTTGATGCCAACAGCACCAGCCCCAGCAGCAAGAGCGCCGCACTCCTCGTGCGAGAAAGTCGGGAAGAGGACGGGGAGTTCCTCTCCACACCGAGTGGGCAGCAGGCAGACCGAATCTATGAGGAAGAAGGCAAGGACGAGCAAAATCTACCCGCAGACGAGGAGTTCGAGGGTCCCTCATCATCGAACCGGGCGTTTCTTTCCGACGTGGCGGAGGACGGGTCCGAATTGCCGCCGCCAGAAGAAGACCAGGAAAGGCCGCCCGCCCTGGGTGATTCGGTGATGCTGAGCGAACAGGGAGCGGAATCAGAGGACGTCCCAAGTGCTGATTTTCAAGACCATCAGTGGTTCGGCTCCGACGACGGCGTGGGCGACTCGTTGGGAGAGTTCCCCGACATACCCGCATCCGCGGCTTTCATTCAACAGCGAACTACCGCCAGATCCGCGGCGGAGGTGGAACAGCAGAGACCCCCGCGGGGACGTGGTTTTCGTGATGTTGATGACAATGAGTGGGCGTACGCGGACGCGGAGGCGCAACGAGAAAAGGATCAAGCGCTAGAGGCAGCAGATGCCCCGCCGACGCTCAGTAGCATCTTTGCCAAGTCGGAGCAGGTAAATCTCCAGGAACGGGCGCAGCTTCTGCGAGACATGCCCAGTGACGAAGCATAGCGGGGGTGGCCGGAACTGCAAATATCTCTCAAGATGAACGCTGTGCATCTGGTAATTGATCGAAAAGCGCATGTGCAAATCTAGTAGAATATAGAATTTAAGAATTGTATTTTGACATACAACTATACTTACAACAGCAGCTTTAGCTGCGGATTCAAGTACGCAAGTTTCAGTTTCAAGATTCGTTACATTATGATGCGAAAAGCTTCTACGTATGCTGTTGCTGTCGCTGCGTAAAAGTCTCGCACGGTCATAAAGGCTAAGTTTTATGTTTCAGTTGCTCAACGCGGCGCACAAGAAGCGACGTAGTTGCAGTGTGGAATTTTGTTGAGAGTTATGTCGTTCCAAGAAAAGCGTCACATTGAATCTACAAGGTAAAGAAACAGAAGAAATACAGAAAGGAACTAACCAGTTTTGTAAGCGTAAACCTAAACGGGAAAACAGGAAAGCGAAAGTAGAAAGCAATCCCACTTTTGCTTGTTAACTTATGAAGAGTGAAAGATAACCTGGCTGCCACCAAGTGGTTTTTTTTTTCGTTTTTTCATCTCGTCTTTTTTTCATCTCCCAAATGCAACTGTATCAAGCAGGTAGAACATCATGGAAGGAAATTTTTTATCATTGCGTGTCGTCTGATTTGAAGAATGCCTCTTCCGCCCGTTAAGTGTTGTCATGTACAGACAAGTGGGGATCGGATTTACAAAATGCAGATGGCAACGAACCACATATACTACAAGAATGCACATGGAGCCAGCGCTTAGATAGATCTAGAACCTCAAAATAATCGCAATGTACTTTATGCCACTGTACATATAGAATTTTAGGGAACAACAACAAAAATAAATAGGAAAAGAACAAAAGTGCAAGAGTGAAAAGCACCCACTTATGCTGCACCAGTCAAGCCCATAATTGATGATAATGTTGTGTCTTCATCGCTCGTAGTCTTTCCTGCTCTGTGCAGTACAGTACCGTGCGCGGTGACGTTTGCTCCATCAGGGTGCAAGAACTGAAAATGGGATGGAGATTCTTTGTCGAAATCGCTCTTTGGCAGTAGACTCGAAATCGTACATGTCGTTTTTGGCGCATTCGTTTTCGTCGGATAAAACTGAGAGTTATGGAAAGTTTTTCTGAGAAGTGTTGTCGTCATCTCCTTCCTTTCGTTTGTTTCGTCGGCCGGTTTTGTTGAAGATTCACTGCTAGTGCTAATAGTTCTAATTCCACCGTTCTCGTTGCCGTGCTACCACGACCCGAATCCCAGTTTGAGTTTTCGCTGGCGGTAGTGCACACATCGCGTGCTCACGATGCACATCGATGATCGTGCCACTTCGGAGACTTCGACTTCCATTTCCAGATATCCCCTGTTTTACTTCTTAGACTAGACGGACTTTGCCGAGCTCCAACTCGTCTCAGCAGCTGGCAAATAATTAGGTGGCTTTTTATTGCTACTGTCACTTTTAAAGCAGCACATCCACAGTCACAAAAGAACGAGAATCTAAATATCTCAAGCAAACCAATGGTTTTTGCGCATTTGCATAGCGGAACCGCATCTGGTTTTCTCGATGCCTTGTGGTCTTCACCAGAACAAGTTTCGTCCACAACCTCCTCCCGTTCCTTTTCTACTTTCGCGACCATGCCCCCAAGACGAGTGAGGGTGAGTATCAGGACAAGAGAAACGAGCTTTTACGACGTTCCCGGTCCCGAGCAGGACATGGACTGGCGGCCCCCGATATTCGACCCACAGTTGAAATACTTCATTGACCTCGCACGGAACAACTTTGAAAAGGTCACGATGGCACGGAAGTCAGCGCAGATGGCCGCCCACATTGCGAACCTGGCGAGCACCGCCGCGATCGTCAAAAGCCACCAGCTCGTGTACGACATCAAGCATCAGAGTATCCGGCCAGAGAAGGAAACCCTTGACAGCGTGGCCCTGGACGAACTCGACGCCACCCGGCGGTGCGCAGACACGGGGTACTGTAGTCCCACGCCCGCGCAAGCGAAGATGTGGGACAAGTTTCTCGACGCCCGGGGATCCCATGCGGAGGAACCCGAGATCAACGCGGACACGATATCGGTACCAGGTGGTGCAGAAGATGCGGAAGCGGGAGGAGGTGCGGATGAGGCATCTGCACCAGAGCCCGTAGGGGAGGAGCAGGTGGTGCAAGTTTGAGAGCTGGTCGGCTCGCGTTGCAGTGCGATTGAGCGTCAAAATCAAGTTGCGAAGATGTAAAGCTCAAGGTGAAGAAGAAGATCACAAGAGGAAGAGCTGTTAGTGTTACCTATGCGTGTTGCTCCACATGATTGAGTCTACACTGAAACGGTTTTTTCCAGCAGTGAACAAGGAGCAATTTAGACGGCCTATTTAGGCAGTGTTGGTACACTTTTCTTCTCCTGTTGCGCATTGATTTGCTCCCCGTCTCCGCGATGGTTCACCTGCGAGAGTGGGAGTGCGCTGTTTGTGCTCGTTCTTGTTTCTTACTGTGATCAGACTATTTTTTCAATTTCATGTTCAAGTTAGGAAAGAACAATCACGATCTGTCACTGTCTCGTTTCTATTGATCCAACTTCCAGAAGCGAGAGCGACAACCTTTCGACCTGTTTTTTACAGTGTGTTTGTCACTCAAACTCCATGCCAATTGCTTCGTTCAGATGTTCGCGTTATGTTGGGGACGATCTATGATCATTTACTTGATTCGGATGAGCACGACTCTGATCAAACAGCATGAAGTTCCATGAGGACAAAAACAGATCAAACTACATCAACAGTATAGTGAATATGATTTCGATATAAAAGTTTCGATCTGTACAGCTCTATCTGCTACCAATAAATATTCCATTACCATTCGCATACCACGTTTGACCTGATTCATTTAGGGAATAATTGCAAGAACGGGGCATCGCTCAGCATGCCCGGCATGGCTGCGACAGAATCTATGCAGCGAGTTACCGACTGTCCTCGGCGATTAGTCTATCTGCTTGACCAGCTTTCGAAAACGGCAGCAAAGACGGGCTGTCTGCCGCAGCCACCACGGCGGACCCACACTTTCGATCAATCTATAGATCCTGGTGTACAAGGTGTTGACCATGCAGGAGCAAGCGTTTTCGGAAATGGGGTCCCCGATGGCATGCGTGCAGAAGTCTGGCACCACGATAGTTCGGACGCAGCATCGGGCTCGACGAGTTGGGCCATGGCCGCAACGACTAGCGACCGGCATTCGAAGAAAGATGCCAGACAAGAATTTCTCGGAGTCTGGAATGTTTACGCAACCACAGCGCGGGTACGATATGGAAGCAGATGGCGGTGCTCCCTGCTGACGTGTCATAGGCGACCAGTGCTGTGCTTCTAGAGAGCGTGCTGACATCAATTTTGCATTGTAACAACGTACACGTTACTGTGTTGCTGCACCTTTTCAAAACCGATACTACACTAGATCAAGATAGAACACAGCTGCTCAACATGTACAACCAAGTGCAAGTGTGTATCGGTCGCCTGTGATCATGGTGACTTTTTTCGCGTGTACAGGACGACCTGGTTCCCAGCATGACTATCTCGGAGCTCGCAACGGTCGTGCGTTGCTGTTGTCGCGTCCGTTTCACGAAGCACTCACTGCTGAAGCGGATCTCGGATCGGCTCTACGTCCTGCTTGAGAAAGCGTTTTTGCAGCAAACACTGGCAGAGACGACTACAAGAACAGCACGGACCACACGGTCCACTGGAAGCTTAACAACCACGAGTCCAAGTTCGGGCCCTAGCAACGATGGTGCCTACCACGACAGCAAGAAGATCCTAGACGCGAGAGAACTTTGTCAATTTTTGCACGACCTCGCGAAACTCGAGTATCTGAAACCGGACCTCTTTCTGCGGTGGCGTAATTTGGTCACCGCACACGCGAGGGGCTTGGGAGCCTGGCGGTCCTTCGACCTGCCTCTGCTGGTGACCACCCTGGCGCGCATCGGACTGCGGGACACGTATTTACTCGCTGCCGTCAGTCGCGAGTTGGCGTCTCGACTCCAGAATGATCTTCAGGACGAGCCTTCGCAGAAGCTATCCGCAAGACGGGCGGACGCGAGCGCGGGAGTGGCTGCGTTCCTCTACGGAACCGCAGTGTTGAATTACGTGGATCCGCACGTGCTCGATGTCCTCGACTACAGTAGAAGCTTGCTATACGAGTTTTCCGTGCGGGAGCGAACTAATGTCGCATTTGCGCTTTTACTCTACCGCGTCGTCGCCATGGATCCTGTGCGAGGTGCTGTGAACAGTGGAAGTTTGATAGCTGTTGACGACAGCCCCCGCCCGAGGACAGCACACAGCTACCCTGATCACGACCACCCGACGGCCACCGAACGACCTGGGGCTGCTGCACGTCAAATAGACAAGTTTTTTTCTGCTCTCATCCTTGACAACCGGGTGCTCGCGGAAACTGACACCCGAGCCCGACATCAGCTTCGGATTCTTGCAGCGAGCGTAGAATGTGGGTTGATTTCGACGGCCACGCAGGATGACACAACTTCTGTGCGTTCCGGCGAAGGACGACCTACTGGTTTCGACGAGCTCTTGGACGCCCACGGGCTTCGTGGTAAGGGGAGACATGGGTCGTGTGTGGAGTTGACAACGAACACGCACACATCTGTGTTCCAAAAATCAGCGCGGCGCGTCTTTGAGGAGCTTGGTGTCGTCTACAAGGAGGAAGTTCGCGTGGGTCCTTACCAAGTGGACTATCTGCTGAAGCATCGGGTCGCGGTAGAATTCGACGGCTATTCGCATTTCTACTTGAACTTGCACAGCGCCGAAGAGCAGCGTGAAGTTCTGCATCGTCAAGATGATGATCGGGTGGCTACGGCGACACCGGAGCAGGCACCGAGATCAGCAGACAACATCCCCCGAGGAATGGAAAAGGCAGTGGCCGACAAGAGTTGCATGCAGCACCTGCGAAAAGCAAAGACGCTGCTGAAGCACGCGCTACTGGAAGCGATGGGTATTCGGGTCGTCAGCGTCCCGTATGCGGATTGGCTTTCGGGTCGGCAGTTTGAGAAAAGAAAGGAGTTTTTCGTCAATTCGCTTTTTCAGCAAACCGGTTCGACACAGTTGTCTGAGTTTCAACAGCAGTTCGGGATCCGTAGGAATCAAAGCGGTCAACATGAAAATCCTCGTGACCAAAACACGAGGACGTGCGGTGTCGTTTGTTAGATTTGCAGAGATGGCTCGGGCGGAACAAAATATTCCGAAGCAGAAGAAATTACTCTTCTGGAAGATGCTTTTATACCGCACTATCGGATGTCAAGTCGACACAATAGAAGAGCCGACTACAAGCTACACAGTTTTGCCAGATCCAGGTCCTTGCATTTATTTGTTTGAGTTGTGTGCTTTTCTGCCTCCTGATCCCTCCTTTGTTCGTGAACACACCGAGGGCGGAGCAAGATGCTGTTCTATTTGTTTCGCTTTCCGTTTCCGTAATTTTCATGTTGTGAGCGGCTCCGGCCCCCCCAAAATCAAAAAGTGCCTGCGTTGCGCTTTGTCGTCGATGTTTGTGTTGTATCTATCAGTATGATCTCTTTGCGTTCATAACTGAGGAGACATCTAGAAGCAAGGAACAAACTTACGCACCCTTCTTTTGTTTCTTGAGCATTGATAGGCCTGGCTTGACTACGAGTGAAACGCAGAGTTGTATACCAAAATGACGAATGAGGAAGAAACCTCAATGCAAGAGGAACAGGGAGACTGAAACTTTTGGTTTTGTCGAATGCGATCAACTTGATCTTTGCACCTACAAAGCTCCGAGTAGATCTCCGCCGTAACTAGTCGGTGGCGCAGTTACAGCTTACTCCTTCTTGTTATCGAAATTTCAAAGTAGGAGTAGGAGCTGATTAGGCACTGTATTACAAGTGGCACTGGAGTAGCTTTTTGCAGCTGGCGCTGCTCCTGCTTCTTCTAGTACTTCTTACTTACAAATAAGAGCGCTCGGATAACTTTTGTCACAAAAATAACGAAACACTATCACCAGCACCAGGTGCAGTTTCTTGCTCTTGCAACACTTTTTGTTTATGAGAAAGGTCGATAAGTACACCCTTTTACCCTCAGTATTTTCTGAGATGGAAAACGTAGGAATTACAATCTGTTGCTTTTACTCAGGAAAAATTGCAGCCTAATGCTGGTCTGAAAGCCATATGCTACAGAGATTGACTCTGCGCATGGTCGTGCAACAGCTTCAGTAGCATCTGTCGAGCAATCATGCCTCCTGTAACGCTTGTTACCCGCGAGGACGCGGAGCGAGAGGAGCTTGAACATGAACTCCGAAGCCGGACGTCACGGACTGGGACTGCCTGCAACGTCCGTATCGTTGCAGCACATGGTTTGGACGACGTAGCAAGAGCAACTAGGAAGAGTAGAAAAGATGAAAACCGGCCAGTCACAAGCGCGTTGCCAGAACCAGAAGGTTGCGTTCCAAAGTACGAATTTCCTGACATGAGCCCATCTGTGGGCGAGGAACGTGAGCAGGGTCTGCAGGAACTGGCGATGGAATTGCGGCAGCAACAGCAGGGCAAAACTGGGTACACACTTTTGAATCTGGAGAAGGGATCCGCGCGGTCGGCCTGTTGGGGCGACGAGGCCGCTATGGACGAACTAGTGCAGAATTTTGACGATCAAATACGGCTTCGCGTGCCGGAGGCCATCCGAAATGTCGTGGCTTTTGAGAAACAGAGTTTTTCAGCGAAGGGCAGTCACGGCGGTCGCGTCTACCTGTTGGACAACAAGAAAGGACGAGCACCATCATCGAAAGCAGGCTCGTCGGCACCAAAGAAGTCGTTTCTTGGTTGCGTCATGGTCTGTGATCCCTACATTTACCTCTGCAACTACAAGACCATTTTCCGCCCGCGAAATCTGATCATAGGCTACACGGGGACGGAGAAGAAGGGGGAAAACGCGAAAACCGCGAAGGGCTGCTTTGGAGACGGTTTGAATTCGGCCCTGTCAAAGCTTCTGGAGATGCAGCGCGACGTGGTGATTATCACCTGTGGGTTCGTCTATACCTTCGGTTACGGCACGGCCGATTCTGCGAAGGACGTTCAACAGTTGCGCTACAGCTTGTCCGACTATGCGGCCTACATGCGCGACAAGAAAGCCGAGCGCTCACGTCCGAAAGGCTTTAGCCGGGCGGCACAGCACGTCGAATCCGCAATCCCGCCAGAGTTGCACTTCGACAGCGCACAGGACACGTTGGTGCGCATTTACATCCCGCAGTTCGCGCTCAATTACTCCCGGTATCTGTTTTTCCTCCTCCCAAAGGATTTGGCACCGGTGCGCACGCACCGAGATCCGGAGGGAAGAAGGCAGGGGAAGGAGTTGGCGGCCTCTGCACGAAAAGCAAAAAGCTTCGGGACGACGTTACAAAACTCCTGTGCCAAGGCGGACGTTGTTGGCCGCTGTGAGGTTTTGACCGGAGAAGGTGCTTGCGGCGGCATCTATGTGAAGGAGATGCGTGTGGTTGAGCCGCCAAGGCGAAGGACGAGCACCAAGGCAAAGTCCTGTACTTACGGCGACAACTTCCTCGGGCCCTTAAGCGCTTCTTTTGGCGGAAATGACGCAACGAGCAATCCACTGCTCTTCGGCTACAACCTGCTTGACTTCAAAATGGAACATCGTGACCGTCTTAACAGTTTGCGGGACGAGGTTCGGCGTGGCGCTGTGGCGCGTGCGTGGGCGAGCTTCTTGCAAAGCGACTGGATTTCGCGCGATGAGCGGGAGTCACTGGCCATAATGTTCCTGGAGAGGTTGCTCGCGTTTTTTCAGATATCGAAACCGAAGGACGAACCTCCATCAGTAGAAGCCAGTAGCTCTGCTGTGCCTCCGAATCATACTACGATCAAAGGTAGTGCGGCGATTCCGTTTGAGCTTCGCGTGTTGTGTGAGGACAGAACTGACGAGACCGCGGTTATTGTGCAGTACCTGCAGGAAGCATTTCACAAAAAGTTCAAAAACGCCCTTCCGTTCTGCGTAAAAAATGGTAGTCCTAGCGCAGCAGCAGGAGTGGCGGATTCTGAAAACAGGGAGCGCCAGATCATCGTCGACCTCGGTAAAATACCGATCCCTGTCCCGGATCAGCTGCATCAGGTTTTGTCGGAAGGCCGGGAATCAGCCGAGCGCGAGTACGAGCGCGCCTGCTTGCAAGAGCTTCAGGATCACGCGCCCGTTTTGGAGGGCTGCGAAGCACCGGAGATGCTTGGTTGCAGCGAAAACGCATTTGGCGCGGTGCGCAGCGCCTTGGAGCAAGGTTTGCAAGCTGTTTTGCCGCCTGACGTGCTCGAGAGGAACCAGGTGCACTTGGATATCGTTTTCGGGCAAGCGACGACGGCGCAGTGCGTGGCACTGGTCAGTGGTCCGGAGCGTTCAGAGTTTCAATTTAGCGGCTTCGGTTGGGAAGAGCTCGACGCGCGCGCTTTCCGAGTGGACGAAACGACTCTGGTGAACGGACGGCCAATTTTTCGGGCAGAGCGGAACTTGAGGGAGACACACCAGCGGATCGAGCTCTTTCTGTACTACACAAGGCGGAGCACCAACTTGTCGTGCGGTCCTGACGAACAACAAAATTTCTCCAGCAACGGGAGTGGTGTCGGCTCTTACGCGATACAGAAATTTTCGCCGGAGAATCTGCAGGAAGTGCGCAGCTTGACGGGTATCGCGTTTTACCCCCTTGCAGAGCTCATAGGGGAAGCGGATTTTTGGATCTATGAACGCAGTTCGTGGCGAGTGCACTTCCAGAACATTGGAAAGCATTTTTCCCCTGCCCGACCCGTCGAGGCTTTCTCATTTGTGGAGAAGAAAGTGGAAGTTGTCGCAACTGGACCAACATCTGCTACTCCTGCTGCAAAAAAGAACTCGGCCCGCGAGCGAATCGACATATTCGCCAATTGGACGGCTTACAAATCTCGGTTTCTATTGCGCGAGAAGGAAAAAACCGCTGGAGTAGCCGGGAGAAGAGCAGAAGACGACACTGATGAAAGCAGTTCCAGTTCAGACGCGGAGCAAGGCGGCCGCTTTGGGGAAATGCACTGCTTTGTCAGCGAAAGCCTGAAAGCCGTGCGCAAGGGCTTTCAGAAACTGCGGATACCGCAGCCGCAATTTGCCGACGGCGGAGGTGACGACTGCGTTACAGTGAGCAACATCATTTTTCGGCAAATCACAGATGCGTGGAAAAAGAAGGCGAAAAACGCTACTGAAAGCACGCTTGATGTGGATCGTCGCAAGAGACGAGACAAGCAGACACAAACCGCATCATGTAAACTCGCCCATGTAGCGTCGCAAGTAGATGTAGATCTTGATGCACTTCCGGCACAGCTCTCAGCGCAGCAGCTTACTTCATCGTCTGAGAGCTCCGAGAAGAAGGAAGCGCCTTCGCGAACTAGGTCGACAACCACAGTGACAGCAAGTGCGTCCGCTTTTTGTCCGACTCGGAATCAGCGTGTCGGAGGACGGTTGAGCTGCAAACGCCACAAGCCTGCCTCGCTGGCACGACCGTCTGGGGCGGACGAGCGCCGGAGGGTTTTCAAAGGTCGCAACGGGTACTACCCATTCAGTCCGGAGCGTCCTCGAGAGACGACGGCTTCGAAGCGTAAATCCGTTTCGAAAAAGCGAAAATCTTCATCTCCTTCGAAGGAGAGAAGAAAAAAGAGAAAAAAAAGCGAAAAAGTCGAAGACGAGGACAGCAGTGGCGACGGCAGCAGTACAAGTAGCAGTGACAGCGTAAGCGACAGCGAGCCAGCTTCAAAGCGTCGAAAGAGAAGCCACAGCCGACGGAAGGAGAGAAGAAAGTCAAAATCCGTCCGTCGGAGAGAGAAAAGTCGAAAAAGCTATTCAAAAAAAAGAGCTGAAGTAGAAGTCAGCAAGGAAAAGTGCGGAAAAATAAAGCGCACACACGCGGCGGCGGCCCGAGATGACCAGCCTGCGCGGTCAGCCATGTTGACCGAGGAATCAAGCGAAATAAATGTAGCTCCTCCTGCTCCTGCGACATTAGCGCCTCTAGTATTGGAGCCCAACGAAGCTTCCGCATCGTCTAACAGTAACAGACCAGCAGTTGTGCTTCTGGAACCTGCCGCGCATACGGGCATAGCCACGCCGCGGCACGACCGTAGAGGTGTGGACGGACCGGCAGTGTTACCGGGCACGCCGTCCTCTCCGCGGGCGCGACCAAAATCTCCGGTCGTATCGCCCCCACGCATGGTGCCCCAGCAGGGAACAAGACTCGTGAAGTTCGGAGGGGTGGAGCTTGTTGCAAGGAAGAGCAACATGAACGATACGCCTGCTAGTAGACCAGGAGCAAACACAAAAGGGGAAAGCCGGGGCAATGCTAGGAAGCACTACAATGTGGACGACTACGACGCGAGGGCTACTTTTCGCGACCGCGCAAATCACCACCACTACTACTTCCGAAAATAGCGTAGCACTATTCTTGCAATCTATCATCACTACATCATCATATGATAGATGCTGGAACTACTGGATGTTCCGCTTCTTGTGCCCGATCCTGTGCAACCCGAAAACGCAGAGTCAAGAGCAAGAAAGAACATGATTAGGATGGAGATGATGAAGATGTCCTCAGTCAAGGCAATAATCCTTGAAATATTTCGGGCTGACGACGAGGAAAGCAAGCACATATATGAATATGCGAACATAAACATTGCAGTTGCACTGCATGAGCCTGCTGTTGTTCTAAGTCTAAGTTCATTTGTGCTTTGTTGATTGCTGTGCTCTGATTGCGGTATAACAAAGTGAAGAGGTTTAGTCTGATGAAGATCTCAGCCTTTGCCTTTCGTCTGATCGCCGCATCATTTTCGGGAAATGCATGCAGCAGGTGCTGCATAGCGAACACTGCGACTTCGCTAGGATTAAACAAAGTATTGTGACTTCTGCTTCGCGCAAACAAGGATACTCAGGACGGCGTCACGATCTCGAATTTGAAAACGGCCTGTTGCGACTCAAATAGATTTTAGAACCTCCACAGTTGTACTATGAGTATGATACAACTCGGGAAAACACAGTCGTGAAGGAAGGCGCTATCATGTGATACCTGCCAGCCAGCTCCAGCTTAGCCTTAGTGTAGCTCGCGAGTAGGAAAAATATACTTCTAGTAGTTAACTGAGTTGCAAAGCGAATAACGTACGGAGATGGTCCCAGTACAAGTAGAACGCTCTCAACCCGATATCTTTTGAAGCGTGGCAATAAAGAAGAAATATTGGCCCACCGGCCTTGTTGTTACCTCGTGTCATTTTAGCCCAAAGATGGCGGAGCAGGTGCGCGTGAAGCGCGAGGCGGAGTCACCGGACGAGGGGGCTGCCGCAGCGAAGCGGGTAAAGGCGGAGCCGCAGGAAGAGGAGCAGAACGTGAAAGCGGCGGGATCAAAGTCTTCCACGAATAACCCCGACAAAAAAGCGGAAAAGCCTGTGCAGCTGAAAAAGGAGCCGCCAAGCGCAGATGGGAACAGCAAGGACAAAGTGGTGAAAGTGAAGAAGGAACAAAATAAGAAAAACGATCAACAAATAGAGGTAAAGTACAACGGGGAGATCGATGCGAACATCGACGTAGAGAACTGGGCCACGCAAAAATTAGACCACCAGTCCAGGATACTTCTCAGCATAAATATGCTTGACGCAAAAGTGGAAGAGAGCCAGGCCGCGCTCTACTGGATCTGCGACGCGAGAACGCTTAAGAAGGCGACCAGCTGCATATCCATGATCTGTACAAAAAAAGTTCATGATGTTGATTCGTATAGATACTGTTGCAGGACGAACTCCATACCTAAATCAAAAGCACTCGAGCAGCTTATCAATCTGCTCGCCGCCGTTCCCAAAACCAAAAGCAAAACCTGGTCCCATTTGCGATAAATATCAGGTAAGAAGGCCGCAATCCGAGCACACACGGATTGCATCTACATCACGGGCATGGATGAAGGTCGCACTTGTGTTTGCGAGTGCAAAATTGGCGCTGCTGCGTTCACGAAGTTTCAGAGCAAGGTAGACAAATTCCAGCTCGGCATAGAACTCGAAACCCTGCAGAAAGTTCTTGCGCCTTTCAAGGAACATGACATGGTACACAAAAATACATTTTTCTTTTTTTCGAAATGTAAACGAGTAAACGCTAGTCTGCTACGAGGACAAGCACATTTGGACGATCTGTTTGGATCTCGATAAAGAAGCAAGAAAAGTTGCCGCGCAAGTTGGGATTGGGTTGTTTTGGATGCATTATATTTCTAAGTTTATAGTATAACTACAAGGCCGCAGCTTATGTCGCGCAGTGGGAGGGTGAACGAGTGGACAGGGGGGAAAGAAAAACGCCAGAGGGTGGGCAAGGGAAAAAATTTTTGATGCAGTGCGGGGCCAGGCATCTGCGCCGCTGGCTTCTTGCTGAAAGAACGAAGGCGGAGAGCCATGGCGCCCGTGGTTCCCGTCGTTGTGCGAGCGCGAGGACTCCGCCCGCACTGTGCGCGCGCTTGCGTGGCGGCAAGCCCTAGGCCCCAACAACAACGCAAAGCGCGGCAGCGGGCAGGCGCCAGTGGATGGAGGAAGGAAGCAGGGGAACAGTCCGCGCCATGCGAGGCGCTGGCGCGTGACGCCCCGCCCGCGCGTCTGCGGTGTGGCCCGTTCGTGCCGCCTGCCTGTTTGCCCCGCCCCTGCGCGCCTTGGCGCCACCCCCCGCCCTTCTCCCGCGCGCAGCCTTGCAGAGCAGGGGCTCGCTGGGGCCCCTGTCGCGCGCGTGGATGGAGGACGGGCGCCGGGGTGGGGCATTAATTGCCCTCCAGGCGCAGGGGCCCACCACCCTCCCCCAGTACCCCCGGACAACAACGGCGCCCCCCGCGTTAGCTCGCACGCAATCTGTCCCGCCCCCGCCTGCTTCCCTCGCGCGCACCCTCCAAGACAGAGACGGCGGACGGTGGCGCCCTTTGCCGGCCTCCTCGTGAGCCAACAGTGGGAGGGCGCCGGGGGAGGGTGGTGGGCAGCTGCTCGCCTGCAAGCGTGGTGCTAGCTGGGGCGCTGCTTTCCCTGCGCGAACAGAGGCAGGGCGCCGGGGGAGGGTGGTGGGCAGCTGCTCGCCTGGTGCTTGGCCGCCGGCGGCGTTCGCAGGCACGCCGTGCGTGCCCCCCGCCGTCTGTGCGCCCTCCGCCCGTGCTCCCCGTCTTCCCCGTGCCCCCCACCCGCCTTCCCCGTGCTTCCCGCTTTCCCCGTGCTTCCCGCTTTCTCTGTGCTCCCCGCTTTCCCCGTGCCTCCCGCTGTCCCCGTGCTTCCCGTTTTCCCCGTGCTTCCCGCTTTCCCCGTGCTTCCCGCTTTCCCCGCGCTTCCCGTTTTCCCCGTGCCTCCCGCTTTCCCCGTGCTTCCCGCTTTCCCCAAGCTGCAAAACCGGGGCGGCAGGGTTTTGGGAGATTGTTGCGAAATATTTTCGCCTGGGAATATTTCTCGGGGATTCATTGCAAAATATTTCGGGTCGCAAAATATTTTCGGTCGCGAAATATTTTCGGTCGCGAAATATTTTGGGCCGCGAAATATTTTGGGCCGCGAAATATTTTGGATCGCAAAATGGACTTGCGAAATATTTTGAGTTGCAAAATATTTGAACTTGCGAAATATTTTGAGCCGCAAAATATTTGAAGTCGCCAAATGTTTGGAGTTGCAAAATATTTGGAGCTGCGAAATATTTCGAGTTGCGGTGGGACTTGGGCGATTCGCCGTCTGCGATGGGGCTTCGTTCCTTGGGCGATTCGCCGTTGGGCGATTCGCCGTCTGTGATGGGACTTGGGCGATTCGCCGTTCGGCGATTCGCCGTTTTCCATGGGACTTGGGCGATTCGTTGTTGGGCGGTTCGCCGTTTGCCATGGGACTTGGGCGCTTCGCCGTTGGCCGTTGGCCGATTTCGCAAATCGCGACAGCTTTGGAAAGTCGGAAAACTGGCAAAAAATTTTCGGCGTGGGCGATTTTCCTCCGCGTTGCAAAATTCTAACTGCCCCTGCTCAGCAGGAAAGCTGTAAAACCGGGGACGCGGGTTTTTGAGAGATTGTTGCAAAATATTTCCGTCAGAAAATATTTTTCGGGGATTGCAAAATATTCGGGGTCGCGAAATATTTTTGGTCACGAAATATTTGGGGTCGCAAAATATTTTGGGTCGCGAAATATTTTGGGTCGCAAAATATTTTGCGTCCCAAAATTATTGGACTTGCGAAATATTTTGCGTCGCAAAATATTTGGACTTGCGAAACATTTTGAGTTGCAAAATATTTGGACTTGCGAAATATTAACTTTGGGCCGCGAAATATTTGAAGGCGCAAAACGTTTGGAGTTGCAAAATGTTTCGAATTGCGATGGGACTTGGGCGATTCGCCGTTTGCGATGGGACTTGGGCGATTCGCCGTTGGGCGACTCGCCGTTTGCCATGGGACTTGGGCGATTTGCCGTTGGCCGTTGGCCGATTTCGCAAATCGCGACAGCTTTGGAAAGTTTGAAAACTGCAAAAAAACTTCCGACGTGGGCGATTTTCTTTCCCGGCGCAAAATTTTAACTCACACCGCTCAGCAATAGGAGTTATAAGGGTCAGTCAAGGTCAAGAGCTGAAGGACTCTGAATCTACTTATTTCTCTTCGTACTTATTGATTCCTGTACTACCTAGGTCGTGTTCTGCATGGAGAACCAGAATGACGACTGCATCAAGATCCAAGGCTACCACACATACAAGAGGAACAACGAGTTTGCCTACCTGAAAGTTCGCCTTATGCACGACGACCTCGCAGACGCCATCGGCCTGGGCGTTGGACTGGAAGACAATGACATGTGGAACCTCTTAGAAATGAGCAGCTCGGAGTTCTCGGAAATTTTCAAAGACTACAAGGATCTGACCACCCAGAAAGACGGTACGCACAGGAAGAACCTGCTTTGTTCGTCATTTTTGGGATCTTGTTTCCCTGATAGGAATCGGTCTACTCCTCGACATGCTTGTTTCCTACTTATGATTTTGTGCAAATTTTTCTGATGAAAAAAAGTATCACTACTAGCTCCAGCACTTTGGAGGAAATCGAAATCATGCATTACTACACGACGACAGATAAACCTGGCGTGCATAAGCTGGTCGAGGTCAAGTACACAGTGGACAAGAAGTTTATTGTGGCCCTTCCTGGCGACGTCGCGGGCGTCACCGGCAGCACAACACTCCAGGAGGGCGGGGTGTTGAAGATGTTGAAGCCGCCAGAACCCGAGGAGGGGGACTTTTGTCAATGTGTCAACGCGGACTACATCGCCAAATTTGGCCCAATTGGCTCCGCGATAAGCGACAGAGTAAAGCTCTTCATGAAGGATAACTACCCCTTTGTGGTTCAGTTCAAAGACGACAAGGGTCACCAAGCGAACTTCTACATCATCCCGAGGGTTGGCGGATAGAACTGGAAGTGAGTTGGCGGATAGAACTAGAAGTGAGTACATATGTGGTGCAATAAAGCGCCAGTAAACTACCTGGTTTTCAATGTGTTTCTGACTAGCCTTATCCCGCTTCCCGTGTCCAGTTGTAACCTGCTGACTTAATAGTATTCCGCTAGATGAATAGTAGCACTTCTCATCGTCTCTCTGTGGAGAATCGTTGTCGGCGCTTCAGCACAGGTAGGCCCATCTGCCGGCGATTTTCAAAGCGGGAGAACGGCTTTGGCACGATCCGGCACCGGCCGGCGCGGAGGGCAGGTTGGCCTTTGCCGTCATCTTGCATGCTGGCACCGGCGGGGCCGCGATCTGGCGGCGGGGGGCGGGCATGGTCGGGCACCGGCTCGGCGAGGGCCCGACACCGGCGTGGCTAGGGTCCGGCACCGGCTTGGGCATGATCGGGGGGGCACCGGCACGGCCATGACCTGGCACCGGCGTGGCCACGACCTGGCACCGCCTTGGCCATGATTTGGCACCGACTTGGCCGCGGCCGGGCACTTGCAGGCATGGCCATGATCCCGCACCGGTTTGGCTATGCTCGGGCACAGGCAGGCAGGCTTGGCCATGATTCACCTGGCACCGGCTTGGCCACGACCTGGCACCGCACCGGCTTGGCCATGATCTGGCACCGGCTTGGCTTTGTTACTTATGAGATGATCTGGCCCCGGCTTGGCCATGATTGATTTGGCGCCGGCTTCGGCTTGGCCACGACGGACCCGGGGCCGGCTTGGCTTTGCCATGATCTGGAACCGGCTTGGCAGTGGCCTGAGCGAGCGCCGGCCTTGCCGTGATCTGGCACCGACCGGCCTGGCCACGACCTGGCACCGGCCTGCTTCGAGGCTTCGCTGCTTCGGGGCTTCGCTGCTTCGAGGTTGCGCCGCTTCGGGGCTTCGCTGCTTCGGGGCCTCGAGGCTTCGCTGCTTCGAGGCTTCGAGGCTCTGCTGCTTCGAGGCTCTCCTGCTTCGAGGCTTCGCTGCGTCGAGGCTTCGCTGCTTCGAGGCTTCGC